>BGPR01008228.1:48006-65211 GCA_013235015.1 Araneus ventricosus
TTTAATATTGTAGTATACTTTTAAGTCCGTGACAGAGTGTAAAAATACTATATTTTGTGCATCTCTGTCTGTCACTGAAATAATAATGCCTAGGGAAACTTTAGATGGAAGGTAACGAATAAAGCAGAAGAAGAAGCAATAAAAATGTGACGTTTGATTTTTTTTAATCTAAGATTTCGTATCCATTTTCAAAGAAATTTTCTTTTTCATCCCATATTATATTTCATTTCCTGAAACCCAAGTGTTACATTATGGTTCAATTTTAACTTCGAAGAAGAGTAGGATTGATCATAGGATAATGGCAGAAGTAAAATAATTCAAATTTAAGCTCTTTATGTATTTGATTAACTCTCCTAATGCGCTGTTAAAAAAATCTAACAGAATAAAGATTAGCGAAATGTTTCAATTTCCTTCTCAGGAATGATTAAAATATATATAAACAGTCTTTTATTCCACAATAAATCTAAAAAATAATTTGATAAGATGAAATAAATCTATTTTCAGTATCTTTGAAGGAAATTAATTCAATAAAAAGTAAATGGCTGAAGTTTATTTTTTCAACATGATCGATATATAAATTATGTCTGGTTAGTTAATTAAAAACACGCAGATGCTTATAATTCTTACTACGCAAATTTTTAAATTAAATAATTGCAGTTTTTGATAAAAATGTAACTATAAGTTTAATGAATAAATTTTTGAACCAATCAAATAATTTAATTATTTAAATAAAGTCAGTGAACTAAACCTGCATTGCACTATGATGGGTTTCAATTTTGTGTTTCAGAGTTAGTTTTTGATTCTCAAATAGATAATTAAATTAAATAATTCATTTATTATATATTTGACTAGAGATAGGAAACGTTTTTCGTTAAAAAGTTAATTTCGGAAATAATATTTTAATTAACTAGTTTTAAATAAAAATTTTGGCTCTATATTTAATTTTAAAATTATTCACCCTACATACTTATTTATATAACTTTTAATGTCTGCGCCTGGAAAAATAAAAATAATGCGCAGTTCATTAAATGTCATTCTTTCAACAATCCCCTTCTTTAAATCAGAATTATCTTAAACCAACCTTAATTAATTACTATTAAATTGTTCGAAATCAATTTTGAAAATAAACATTCAAGCGATGAAAATATGCATCACTGCGTTTTTTAGGGCGTTACATATTCTATCTTTATGAATAACCGCAGATTTAATACAATTTATTAAATCCTACGGTTATCTAAAATTATTAAATGCTCATCTTATAGTTAATAAATGTTTTAATCTAGAATGCCTTGATAGCATCTCCCCTGGAATACTATATTTCGTCAAAATATAATCTAATCCTGACTTGTTTGGAACTTTACAATATGAGAACTCCGAAATGGAATTTACACTTGAATTCCAAAACTTTGATAGTTAACCTCATTGATGTCGGGAGAATGATGTACTGTGTTTTAGTATGTGTCTAAATTGCTAACGACGTACTATGTTAGTGAATTTAGCTTGGAATTGGAGTTCCAAATGGTGTAGTAAATACTGCTGGATGTCTAGACGCTTGCAATTCGATCAATGTATGAAGTGAAGCTGTATCTCTGCTGGTAGTTAGAGCTTACTTTGGAGTTACATATACGCTTGTTTCAATGGTTATAGCTTCTTTTCCGTGCGTTGAGTAAAGCTATAATTTAATTTACAATTCCGAGTAGTGCTTCTCAATGCTGATTTTTAATGTCTTAGAACATCTTTCCCTTGGGGCAATATCATATATTTTCTGGAGTTCTCTGTATAAATTCAAAAGATCCTGTGTTTGCTTTGCTACAAAGTTTAAATGAGTTCAAGTAACACTACCATATATTTGTTTAACTCTTTCTGAGACCCTGGGAAGAATACTTCCTTCCAAATTCTACAGTTTTTTAAATGCAATTTTTAAGGTGGTGCGAGTTCTCACCAAATTCATCAATTTTTAAATGCAATTTTCAAGGTGGGGCGAGTTCTCGCCAAATTCATCAATTTTTAAATGCAATTTTTAAGGTGGTGCGAGTTCTCGCCAAATTTTTCGATGAAACAAAACCCTAGCTGCTCCAGTTTCTTATCTCAAACCTCAACAAAGGGTTTTGACATGATAATTAATTATTAATTAATAAAATGAACAAAAATGTATGTCGTCCAATGCTAATGAATCTTTCCTTAAATTAACCTCAATCTCAAAGTTATTTTATTATACAACCATTAGAAAAAATGTCCCTTTAAAGGCTTAAGAAAGATCAATTCGTTCAGTTTCAAACATATTTGGGCTTATTCTTAAGAATTGCATATAAATAGCGATCAGAAATCGTCCGATATTGTATACAAAAAAATAAAAATTGCTAGTGGTTATAGGACGAGCTCTGTTTATTTTTAGTAAGACTAACTTTCTGTTATGAAACCACAAGGATACTTTAAGAGGGTCGTATAATTTTAAACAGCGCTCAGAAGACCAGGGTGATAGTTGAGCCAGAGATCCCTTGTTCAAACTTTTACTCCAGACGAGGTTACCACAATGAAATAGGAGGGTGTGATATTCGTAACGTATAAAAAACATATTTTAGAATTATTAAAATATTTAAAGAAAGAAATTAATTAGATTAAAAAATCGTTGGCTATAAAAGAAATTAATTTAAAAATATCTATTGGCTGAAAAAGAATAATTAAAAATATCGTTTGGCATTAATTCGTTTCTAAAGATTATAAAAATAGTTTGGTAAAGATGTATTGTCTTTTGCTAACGTTGCCTAGCAACGGAAAAGAATAATGAATTGAAGATGGAATTCGATGTAGGAGTGATGTAACGTTTGTGATGTAAGTGTATGTGTTTGTTTTACATGTTTGTGCTGTGGTAGACATCCAATAAATATATTATTTTTGATAAAGAAGGCTCCACGATTCTTCATAATTTGCTGAAATACATCACAAGGGTTATCAAAAAATATTACTGATTTCTTTCATGTTAGCAATCAATTTTGTGCCAAAATTTCAAGATTCCCCTACATTTCAGTAACTTTAATTTGCATCATTTCTTGTTAATGAGAATAAGCCTAATTTTATGCAGAGATGCTATTTTAATAGTTTTATATTTTCTGCATAGATATTTTTCCTTTGATTATACTACCATGAGATGTTTTTTTTAAATAGATTTAATAATTATTCTGCAAAACACGGAAAGAAACTATATTTCCTGAGGAGAAGGAATGGTACTTTCATTTAGTTATCGTTTCGGAGATGTTGTTTGTTGAGTGTTGCCAAATCTTTGGCATCAAAGTATTATGTGATGGGATAATTACCTTGTGATACATACCTTACACAACCAAAGTACCTTTTAATTATTTATTTCCTGATTTGAAATTAATTATTTCTCCGCGTTATGGTAAAGAATAACAGGTAAAAAGTAATTTAGATATATCTCAATATCGCAGTAAAAGGTTAAGAACTGACACCGTTAAAATTAATCTTAGGAAAATGGCAATGATATGACCTTGTCCTACTACACCCTCAATCTGGGCATTCACGAGATAGCTTGCTATGCCATTTGTCGCACAAGACGTTTTTTTCCACCCATTTTATTCGAAAAATAAGGCGAAGCATTGACGGATGTTCCAAAATTTGTTCTGAGACAAGGTTCAAAGTGGCAGAATTCTACGTACTCACCCTCCTCTTCCCCCCACACGGGAGATTTCGAGTTTTATTTCTACCCTCGACGCAAGGCCCAATGTAGGCAGATCCTTTGATGTGCCTCAGCCGTCTAATCGACGTCTCAAATGGGAATATGCGGATTGAGTTTTGGAATTTAAGTTCTTCTGAATTCCGCCATTTCGAATCATTTGCTCCAAATTTCATTTCCCGCGTTACAAAAATTCCATTTTGGAAGATCTGTGAATAGCGTGATTTATAAACTTTCATACCTCACAAGAAGAAGGACTTTTCATTCCAACTCATCAGGACCGCGGACATTGCGATTCTGTTGTGAAAGCTGGTTATAGCTACTTACCAATACTGAAGCCGAGAGACTCACCAGTTATGATGAATGAGAAAATGAAAGGAACTGATTGCATCAGGAGAGTTAAATACTTTAGTTTAAGTTCATTTTACAAACCATCATTTAACATACAGATTAAGACGTATTCCCAATCACAGTCAGTTATGTTATAGCACACTTAGCTAGAGACACGCACACATTATTTGCAAATTTTTGCTACAGGAAAATTGTACTACATTTAACGTGACGGACATATTGTTATATGAAAATTATTACTTACATCCTAATAATAATTTGTGGACGGGTTACGAGACGTGCATATCCGGTAAGCAGTAAAACAAAAGAATCATAATAACTAGCGGGAATTATCTACATATGACTTTCTCGTGTACTCATTCACTATGACACGCTTAATGTTTTGATTCGTCATAGTGAAGAAAATCGAGTATGCATTTTTAGCTTATTTTCTTTCGAAAGTTTTTTCAAAAAAATTGATATAGATGTACAATTCGACGGAAGGATAACATAACAAATTTAATTCATCTAGTTTCTTGCCTTTTGGTGATATGCCGTTCAAATCTGCCCTAAGAGGCGTAACTTCAAAGAAAGGTTATAGATTTAGAATTTTAATAATAAAATCATACGCCAAATTCTGTTAATCTAGCTTGTTCAAGTACGTTCGTATTGCTGCAATGATGTAATGTCGCTATCCTGCCTCGCTAGTCTTGTAGTTGGGGAGGGAGTTTTACAGGGGTAAGTATGGAGTGACGGGCATCGGCCTTTCCGGAACCCCTGACTTGGCGACGAACTTGGCAACCATTTTGGCGACAAATTCGGCGACCTTGGCGACAAATAAATGATTTCAGAAAATTCAACCCTTTTCTCGATATATCTATTAGGAAAGGGAATACGCTTGAATATACGAGAAAACTCTATGTGACGTCACGGCGTGGAGAGTGTATATAATGACCTCGTTTGGATTAGAGGGGGCAGTGTTGACCCATTGGAACGACTTTAGAGTTTCGTCTGCAGTGCGAGCTAGGAAGCTGGTGAGCTGAGCGCTATTGAAAGTGCTGTTATTGTCATTATTAGTTATTTACTGACTGTGTGTGTTGCTAAATATCAAAGTGCTGAACTGTTATTACCTGTGAATTGTTGTCTGTTTACATTGCTAATCTGTGAAAGAACTATTGTTTCCTGTGTCTGTGCTACGTGTTTTCCTGCATATTTGTGAATAAGCCTTCATTCTCCATTATCCTGCGTGTTGGACTGTTTACATCATACACCCACAGAAAGATTTTCGTAACAGTACGCATACGGATGAACATGTAGACAAATTTTCCCATTGTGAATTAAACTAAAAATTTGATGCATATATCGCCGTCGTTCAAGCAAAAGTCACTTTGTCCAAAACTGTATTTTTGAGACACAGTCGTAAACATAATAATATATATATAGATATAGATATAACTTAAACATAACTAATTTGGAGTCCTTCTGAAACATAGCAAATATTATTTTACAGCTTTCTAGCTCCTACCATTGGTTCCCTGATACTTAAATAATTGCAGTAGCAAGCCAAATTTTTCCTTAGGACTTTTCCTTGTCTTTTGCTTCAAAGACGACGACATACAGTTTAATTGTGAAGGCCATTCATAAAATTTCAGTTGTCATAAGTAGTTTTTTCAGATTGGAGAATATCTAAATTGTGGTGACTCGCTTTGCCGATTAGAGAATTATTTTCTCTTTATATATTCAGTAGATGAAAAAGTGAAAATATGCAAAAATTAATGTCTCCATCTTTTCATATTTTGTTTATTTATCTGAGCTAACGATTTAAGCTTCGAGAAACAATATGCTTCAAAATAATCCCTTACGAAATTCTGAATCTCCATCGAGCAAAAAGCCTGGAAGTAATTTGAGCCATTCGCGAGCCACAGCAGAAAATCACTAACTTGAGTGAGAATGATTTTTCAAAGGTGAAGGATATAGTGTAGCATGGCGTGTTTAGACGATATTAATGGTGCCGCATGCCATGTACGCCAACCATGCATCAACTCTGACAGTTCGATTTGTCAAACACCCATGGGATGCTTTTTCTTTCCTTTCTCGGCTGTCGCATCTTCCTTCATACTTATAAAGTTACTCCTTCTTCCTTTTGTTGTGTCTTGCGATGAAAAAGATATGAATTCGACAACGCATTTGGGTCTCGCTGAAGAAAATAATCTACTTCAACGATGGCCCGTGTTATTGTGCTGTTATTTCTTCTTATTATTTTATGAAAAGACGTATTTCATAACGTAAGGAGTACTGTGGAGAGTTTTAGATTAAAGTTTGATGAATGGTAAGGAAATGTTCGCATGAAAGGGATGTTATATTGTGCATTTAAATTCATTTCTCGGAAAATTCCATTTGCGTTTCTTTATGAGCAGCGTCTTCTTCAGAAAATGAAATTACTTCCAAACAAGATGATAAATTGAGTATTTTTCCATGATGGAAAATTTCGTTTTCCTATCTCTATTTTTCGAGAAATTTTGAATTCCAATACTTTTTTAACAACGGTGTTGTTTTTACTTGATGCGAAATTTAAAGCGTTTTTTCATTATTTCGGAACGTAAAGATAAATGGATTCTTTGTTTTATGTACATTTTTGTAGATATCTTAACATCGTAAGTAAATCTCGTTTAAGGAAATACAATTCCTATTATTTTTCAGTGACGATTCAAATTTATTTTCAATTTTAACTGAAGTAAAATGATTTAATTCACGCTTTATTTCGTATTTTCTTTCATTAAGATTTCTTTTCAGCAGAAAAGGGCTCTTAACTGGGGCATAAAACAAATCCATAAAACAGGTAATTTGTTACTTTAGCTCAGATCAAATACACACAATCTTATATTTAAAAGCATAAACAGCGCTAAATTATCCATAAAATATTTTAATTATGAAACATTTTTCGAAATGTACTTTGTTTGCAAAGTATATACGCATCTCAATAACTTATCGAACATACAGTTTTAAAAATGGAAATTATTTGTATTGAATTTCATGTACAAGTATAATGCTTTTCAATAATACTAAAACTACAGTTTTATTTTAAATTAAATCGATTACCTCAATGTTTTATCATTAACTTCATAAAGAATAAATATGCATCTATAATTCTAACAATAAAATTTACATAAATTATTAATTCCTTCAAATAAATTTCATCCTACGTATTTCATTGCTTTTGATTATTATCTAGAAGATAATAATCTGAAGCTATTAAACAACCGTTGTTTGCCTTTGAATCTTCTGCTCTTACGAGTTGGAAAATTACATAAATACTTAATATATTTAAGTAATGTGATAAAATATATTTAACTCTATTAAACGCTAATAGTTAATTCATGCTATTTGAGTTTGATTATTTTACTTGGATGGAGATAGCTCGTAATAATTTGAAATTTAAACGACAGTTTCTCAAATGAAACGTTTATCCATAAGAATACTTAAATGCATATTTCTGCCTTATTGATAATAAAATTAATTTAATGTACCATTTAAACCAATAAAGCAATCATAGTGTGTTTATCAAATTTGATATGCTCAGCACAATGAGTTGTGTTAATTGTTTCTCGAAACGGTTCAAAATCCTTTATTATATATAACCACAAATATTTCAGTATTTCACTTTCAATTAACGTCTTACTAAAATGATTTCCCTTTATCTATATACATAATTGGAGTAGAGCTTCAGTTATTTTCGACTAATCTAATACGTGTTAATTGTATTTGCAATGTTGAATATAGTTGGTAATGTGAATAAATTGAATTGAGAATGGAAATTCTGTGAATTAATTAATTTTTACTCATTAATCTGCTAATTTAAGTTGATGGCCAATCTTGAAAATTTACGCAAGTCGAATGTAATAATAATGTAATGGATAATGTAAATGACTAAAGGGGTTTTATTATGGTAGATTAAATATAAACATCTTTTAATATCTCTAAATATTTACTGCATAAATTTCTTTCACGAGACTTTAAGTAATTGAAGAAATTTTAAACACTATTATGAAAAGAGGCGCAAGAAAAGTTTTAAAAATATTGAAACAAATGAAATTGAGAAAGTAAATAAATCCATATTCGTAAAATTATAAAATAGATTAGCTGATTGCTTATAAAAATTGTCATTATTTATAACGACATTTTTCCAAACTTCTTGTATACCATTCATCATATTTTGAAAGGTTTATGCGCAGGAGTTTTTACATCCTCGTTTTAAATTTGTTGCGTAGGTATTTGGAAACGTTTAAAATCGTGATTGCGATGGTGTGGCAAATAATGTTTAACCCACCGAGCGCTGCATTATTTTGACCTTTAGCTTTCAGGTGAGAAAGCTAAGCTTTTAAAGTGAATGAACATATCCTGTTTGTGTTTAATTACATCACTGTAATTTTAAAAATATTTTTTCTATGGATGTTTAAAAAAATATACAGTTAAAAACGAATTATCTGCTTTCGAACTGAACCTAAGAAACGGAAAAAGAAGTCTCAGCCGCTAGGAGGGTTAATGACTATTGATGTGAAATTGTGCACCGTCATTCGATGCTTCCAAATCGAGTATGATCTTCTACGTGCCTTAGCCAAGTCGACTTATTCATAAACGTTGATCTCTTAACACGCGGGGACGCACAAAGGGGTGTCCGACACCCCACGCCACTTGAAATGTGAAAACTACAGACTTCCCTTTAGTTGAAATGCGTCAAATCTCTGCTATCTGACTTTAAGGTCACATTCAACAGATGGAACGTGTTTCAAGAAAAATTCTTTTTCTATTGCTATTTACCATAAATTGTGTTAAACACTCCTTTGCACGTCCTTGCTTTAGGTTTCTTTGTTCACTTCAGCAACCATATTATGGACAGGAAAATAATTTTGTCTCACTATTTAAGTTTTAGTGAGTAAAGAAGTGGTGTGAAGAACATTATATAATTCAAAAATGGGGATTTTTGCTGGTAAGAGACTTTTAAACTGGATAATAGTGTAAGTGAAAATGTCAAAATTTGATGCAAAAGTTATATTATTCTGGACGTAATGTAACTTAGGTCAGTCAAAGTCTTATCCACTTTCACAAAAACTATTGGAGGAAAAGCTTAAAATTATAGAAACTATTCTAAAAAATAAGAGTGAATTACGCTCTAAAGATAAAGCCACGAAAAATTCTTATTTGGTTCTCTAAAAAATTGGTTTCCTGTGTACCTAAGAATAATCTTCTTCTCTCAACATGGACCTTTCCCTGCCTACCTCAAAAGGTTTCACCTGTCTGACAGCGATTATTGCAGTTGTGGTGGAATTGGCACGGCACTTCACTATGCCACGGAGTATATTTATACAGTGTCTTGCCATATGAGGAAAAGAGTCGCCAATAACCTCGTCTCCAGGCATAAAATTCGTGGGATTATCAAATTCATTAGCGGAAACAGAGATCTTTTCCGGCCTCCCTAGCCTTCAACTTTCAAGCGAGCTGTACTAAGTAGCTCAATTACCGGACATTCCCCCCTTCAAATAAAAGAAAGGTATTTCAACATCTAAAGAAAAGAAGACTATTACGAACTAATAGTGTAAAAGTGAAAATGCCTGTGCTGTGCATAGTGTATATATTTCCTTCTTTTTGTTTATTTTGTTTTTCTTTTTCTGAAATTAAATTCCCTTGTCTTGCCCATCAAACCGTTTAGTGACCGATCTGGTCACGGTATGGGGGTAAGAGACGGCGTTTTGTTCTGTTCTGTATCTAAGAATATTAAAAGCAGTATTTTTCTATCTAAATTGTAAAACGATTATAATATTGATTTTAATTTACTGTAAAAAATGTTAAAGGTATACATGTAAGAAATATACCTTTCTTATTTGTTCGCAATGCGCTGAATAATATAATGTAAGATTTTTTAAATGATTCGTCTAAACATTTGTTCTTGTATAACTAGAACTGTTTGCAGGAATCATCTGGAACAGATATAGCAAAGAAATGTTGCTAGTTTTGCCTAAATAGCGAAATAACGAATTAGACGAATTACACTTCGTAACGCGCGTTCTCCCGGGTTAAAAATTAAATTCATTGTCCTCCTACATGTTTAGCTTCGTTTATCTGAGAAGGAATTTCGTGGTTCGTCTTCAAAATTCATTAATAAAAAATAGCACAGGGAATTCATCCCTCCACATTATATTCCAAGCAATATCAAAATCGCCGGGATTCATGAACATTCTTTTTTCCTTCTTCCAGGTTTCTTACAAGAAATGCGTATGTCACAAAGATCACCCATTTTAATATCAATTCAATTTAATATCAAGTTAATTTAATATCAAGTTTAATATCAATATTAATAATTTCAATTTTAATATCAAGTTAATTGTGATCATGCGTATGTCACAAAGATGAGCTTGGAACGATCCAGACAGCATAAGGGAAGTTTGCAATAATGCCGTTCCTGCAAAAGTTCGATACAGAGCAATTGTCAAGTGTTACGTTTCGAATCAAATCAAGAATCAGCAGATTCCCATTAAAGAAAGATTCTTATTATCAATACTCTTAATAATAAGGCTTGAGTAATAATCTTATAATTTCTGAATAATTAAAGTTCGATTTTCTGAAGAAATAAGAATTTCAAACAAAATATGCGTTTAAAAGATTGTGTTTTATTGTAGAAAACGAAATGCAAAGAAAGCTTTGTTACAAGTTCGTCATGCAATCTAGATGTATAAGAAGTTATTAAAAAGTAATATTCCGCTTTTATCTACAAATTTCAGCAATAATTGGTAAAATATAATACCTTGAAAGTCTTTCAGCATAAATTTCTTCTTTCAACGAATGCCCCTTTCATTTTATAATTACCCTGATTTATTCCCAATTCTTGAACTTTGGCATTAAGATTAGTAAATCTACGAAAAAATGAAAAAAATTAAAAATTAGTTATTTACTCCAAAATAAGGAAAAATTCATTCCGATTCTCGAAAATTGTGTACATGCATGCTAAATGCAAGGATATTTTGATATTCCAAATATCATTAGAAGAATGACAAAATTTAAATTCGTTCTTAAGGAGCCTCTGTTAAATCGTGTTGTATGATAAAGTAAAAGGAAATTCTCGAATACAGAAAAGAAACTTAAATAGTGAAGTGAAGTTTGCAATAATGCCGTTCCTGTAAAAGTTCGATACAACGCAATTGTCATGTCACCTTTCGAATCAAATAAAAAAAAATCAGCAGATTCCCACTAAAGAAATATCCTTATTATCAGTACTTTTGATAATAATATTCGAGTAATAATCTTATAATTTCTGAATAATTAAAGTGCGATTTTCTAAAGAAATAATAATATCAAACAAAATATGCGTTTAAAAGATCCTGTTTTTTGTAGAATATGAGTTGCAAGAAAAGCTTTTTTTACAAGTTCCGTCACGCATACAAGATGTAAATTAAGTTATTAAAAAAGTAATATTCCGCTTTTATCTACAGATTTCAGCAATAATTGGTAAAAGATAATACCTTGAGAGTCTTTCAGCATAATTTTCATCTTTTAACGAATGTCCCTTGGGTTTTATAATTACCCTAATTTATTCCCAATTCCTGAACTTTGGCATTAAGATTAGGAAATCTACGAAGAAATGAAAAAATTAAGAATTGGTTATCTACACCAAAAATTCATTCCGATTCTCGAAAATTGAGTACATGTATGCTAAATGCAAGGGATATTTTTATATTCCAAATATCATTAGAAGAATGACAGAATTCAAATTCGGTTCTTAAGGAGCCTATGTTAAATTATGTTGTATGATAAAGTAAATGGAAATTCTCGAATACAGAAAAGTAACTCAAATACTGAAAGTTAAGAAGCTTTTATTTGCACCATGTTCAGAAGCAGCTACATTTCATAGGACTTAAATGTGTCTTGCTTAGTTACTATTTATAGGAGGAAAGCAATCTATCTCTCCTCTTTTCACCGGTGGCAGAATTGATGCCTTCCGCCTTTCAACGAACAGTTTCCAAGACAAATTATGCCTCTTCTTTGCTTTGTTAATCCAACTGTGAAACGTGATGAATTCTTGCAATCCAAGAGAAAATGTGTTTTCAAAAGCCTTTACTTTCAAAATGGAAACGTTTTCAGAATCTTGGTTACTTGGCCTTATATTAATAATTTGAATACAATTATTCCCGGTTAATTACAGGGAATTAATTGCTCCTTTTTTTTAAAAAAAAAAGATATTTTAAGGGGAAATGGACTTAAAAACTCGAAAAAATGGGGAAACTGTCATATTCAATACATTATATCTCTGAAACAATCCAATTCACAAACTCATTTTTTATAGAAAAATATAGGTTCTTTCTCTTATTTCACACATTTCCAAACCTTTACATTGGTATGTATTTTTTTGAAAGAGTGATTAATATGGGTATAATTTTCGGAGAAAAATGAGATAGTCACCTTGCGCGCATGTATACGGATAAAATATTTGTCTAAACACAATATTTTGGTTATCTAAGTAATCCAAACAGTCTGTTTAAGAAACCTAACCTCAATTTATTTACATTTAAATTTAATTTCTGTTTTATATGCCAATTTAAAATCAAAATGGTAAAAATAGCTAAAATTTCAACTTTTCTAATCCCCAGAAAAACTTCTTTGGAGAATATATATACAAAAATGTGGTTCAATTTTTAGAACATAGCACAATACATATGCAGTAATAATTGCATATAAAAAAAATTCAATAATTCTTGAGAACGCAATATCAAATGCGGTTTAAAGATATGACCATATTCAATGTTTACGTTGAATAGTTGATACATTTTCCTTCATAACTTTCATAATTGTGGGAATTCTTCAACTCTGATAGTTTTGTCTTGTTCAGAAAAGTTCCAAAGTTTGCATACAGATGGCGTTGCAAGTTGTCTCATCGAGTAGCGAATAGCCTTTTTACTATACCTAGACACCAAATCACGGCCTAAGCTGTCACCGTTTAGAAGTTAAGGGGGTGTAACGGATATAAGTGGGAACCCTGTATATAAGAAAACGAATAATAAATAAACTGGTATAAATTTAACTTTAAAAAAAGCATTTTTGCAGAGATGATGATATAAATGAAGAAGAAAAAGATGGCATAAGCCATCAGTTTCGAAACTACAGCTATTGTCAGATGCATAAATATATAACGAATTGCAAAGTCAATTGTTCCAAAAACATCCAATGAACACATTAATCTAAAAGTAAATCCTTATTCTTCGCTAAAATATCATCAGAACTAACTTTGTCTCCACCTTATATTTCCATAAATAATCAAACATAGATTTCATAAGAAAATTACATGTCATTTAGACCAATGATATACGAAATTCCTTTGGCTGTCAATTAAAAAAAAGGAAGAAACAAAGTAAACAGTAAAATATTTCTTCCTATTTTTATTCCTCTTTGAAAAACAAAGAAAATTTAAAGATTTTCATAATTATTTAGTAATTAAAAATTATTATTATTTAATAATTCTCATTTTTGCAGTGGAAGCAGTTAATAAAGTCAAATTTCAAAGGATCACAATTTTATCTTCTGGCGTCATGATACAACGACATGCTTCCTCTTTAGAATCACAAATTTATCTTCTGGCGTCACGATACAACCACATGCTTCCTCTTCAGAATCGCAATTTTATGTTTTGGCGTCATGATACAACCGAATGCTTCAGAATCACAATTTTATCTTTTGGCGTCATGCTACAACCACATGCTTCCTTCTTCATGCTTCCCCTGTTCATTAAATTTTTTTAAAGATACAATGTATCTATACTATAAACACCGTTTGGAAGCCTCTAACGTTCCAGAAATGCGAGCGTGGCTACGTGCCAAAAGTGGCTCGCCCAGAAAATGAACAGGGGACGGGTTTCTTTCCTTAGAATTCGGAGCGGGGGAATAAGGATTTCTTAGAATTCGGAGCAGTTTTCGAAGGGGGAAGTGAATTTCCTTTATCTCTGAAAGAGAAAACGTTCAAGTATTGTTTGTAAACAATACGGATAGAGAAGATCCCATTGCAAGGAAACGAAGGTTAGCAAGAGAGAGATTTGCACGATGGAGGTCGAGACAAAGACAAGAGACATTAAACAGAATTCAAGCAGCAAATATTTAATTAATTAGAATTTATTTATTTTTCCACTTCTCGAAGATCTTTACTTTCGTTTTTGTTAAAAGGTTTCTTTTTTTTCGCACTTAATTTTGAAATTGAATATTTATATATTTTGCGAAAAGAAAGTTACTGTCAATTGATTCATCAATTCTGTTCTCCATGCTTTTTTATTTCTTAAGCACTAACAATCAGATCGAAGATATTGTTGGCAGGCTAAAAGCCCTTCTTAGATGGTCAAAACTCTTCTATTTATTAATAATTCAAGAATAAATTTGAATGCATAAATGGGTTAAAATAACATTTTCTTAACAATGGTCAGAAAGCTTTGTGTTCCACTTTTTACAATATTTAAACTATCTACTAATAATACAAATAAACAATGCTTCATTTCACTTAGAATTATAATTGTCCCACAGGCATACAGTCGCTGCAACAATCAAGCACTTATTTAACACAACAAATCTCAAGTTGAGAAGCTTTTGAAGATTCCATCCATCATGGAACATGTTCAACAAACCTATTATTGTAATCCCTTGATTCGATACTAGCTACCCATTTCAATCAAGCTTATGCCACAGGCAGAAACTAGATGTCATAAGTAACCCTCACAGAGAGTACTCCAATTTTCTAACACCTATTTTTCTCAAGTTTGCTTCTCAAGTGCTGATCTTGAACCTCTGGAGACAATTAAATGAGGTGAATCGTAGAAATGTTATTTTATTCTTTGTTAATCAAGGCAAGAGATACAGCCGAGATGATTTCGTGAAAACTAGTTATTCATTCATTTGCCTTTAAGAAACTTGAGCTACCATCTTCAGTTAATGAATGAAATTGTTTTATTTGCCCCAAAGCTAAACGATCTCCAGGTGACGAGATCAATTGTTAAGGATGGATAATGAGGAAATACTTTTATGGCAAGTGAAGCTGAATTTTACTAATGAATTCCTTAATAAGTCTGCATCTGAGTATTACTAACAATTTACTTTGTAATGAGGTTTGTGGAAACAGATTAGAAATACTCGGAAGCTTCAATGCCAAAGTTTAGTAGGTATGGAGCTCTAAAAAAATTACTCCGGAAAAGCACTTTTCAAACATATTTATGTATTCCTTATGGGCATAGACATTATAATGACTTCCCATAAGTGAATGAAACGACAAAATAAGGTTTGAAGTTCTTTCACTAAAAAGTACTACTAACAGTTTACTTTGTAATGAGGTTTGTGTAAACAGATTAGAAAACACTCACAAGCTTCTGTGCCAGTGTCCAGCAGGAAACGCCCTCTAAAGAAAAAAACTACTCTCAAAAAGTTTTGAAACAGATTTTTGTATTCCTTATAAGCATGAAACGTTTTCAATGGCTTACCATAAGTGAAGGAAACAACAAAATAAAGCAATCGGAATTAAAAATGTAATTAAATTCCTCAAAAGTAAGAAGGAATTTGTTGCTATATTTATAGAAAATTTCCATGCTTACAAAAGAGAATTAATTCAGGTTACATTGCCTCTGTGAAAACAAAAGTGTTATATGCAGTAATTGTTTATTATTTATTTATTTTTGAGATCCTTCAAATTTATTCGAATAAAATAGAAACTAAAAAATTCCTTATATTTTCACAATTAAATAAATCATCAATGTCAAAGTAATGTGGGACTTCCAGCTTAAAAGAAATCAGAAAACTGCAATAAATAAAATTATATAATTTTTTCCTTAAATATGTCATACAGATAACCATTTTCAACAACATTTTGAAACTCTTGTTGGTTTTGCGTTTACAAAAGATATAGAACACTAATGCGTATAAATACATGTAACAAAAAAAATTAAAACCACTTTCAATGAGAGATAGTCATATTATAAAATATTCATTTCTGCATAAATTCGCATTCGGAAGCTTTCAGTTTATTTCCAAATTAGCTTCTTATTGACATAGCATAATGTTTATGACAGAGTAAAACATTGTTTAACCAAACTAAAGCGGGAGGGAGGCATTTCCGATAACGATTTTTTTCGGTTAAGTCATGAACATCTATTTCTATTTTGTATCTAATTACAGTTTGGGATTTTGTAATTTTGTGAGTGTAAAGTGAATTTAAAACTCTCGTTGTAGACTACACTTCTTTTACATGTCCTGTATTAAAGTTAACCCTCAGTCGGTAGCAAGTGCGGGTACAATGCGCCTGACAGGTGTAGGTAAATAATATCGTAATTAATACTGTTGATACACATTAATTTTAATTTTAGCATTCTAAATTTAACCCTCTCAGACCGAGAGAGGTGGTCCCGGGTGGTTTAAAAATTTCCCCTTAACAGCGACGAAGGTCTGAGGTGGTTGGCTTCTTTTGAGAGGAGGGGAGGTTCTCCGAAGTATTCTCAGATAAGCGCGGTAGGATGTCCAGTCATCCTTGCCAACTACAGCACATTTCCGTACGCCTTACGGGAAAGTTATAGCAGGAGGTGGGGTGGTGAGGTAAATGACCACCCAGGTTAGGATGAGTCCAATTCCTGTCGTATCCTCCCAAAATGGCCCGGTTTTAAATGGTCTAGAAGATAAAAAATTCGCATCGGGATTAAAGAGTTAATCACTGACATTCTTTGGGAGGCTTAAAAGAGGGGACATCGTTGCAAAAAAAGTCTTGAATTCCCGATTATTTCCGTGAAGTACGCGCGTGTTTTTTGGATTTGCGATTTCAGAGTTATTTCGGATAACCCGGGTTTCAGTTGACCCGAGTTCGGTTAACCGGTGTGTTACTGTATAAACATAATTTTCAGACGCGTCGTGAAAATGTGGCACAGTTTCCGTTTCATGCCAGAGATTAACTAAGTTAATATATCTGGACTTGCCATTCTTTACGATTCAGTTCATCTAATTTGACACAAACATGGCAAAATTCGACGTCGACTATAAGCCGAGACTAAATAACCAAAGTAGAACCCGAATAATAACCGAAGTAGAAGCATCACTAATTTGAAGCATTCAAAATCCAAGGTTGAGCAGCTTTTGAACACATCCATTATGCAACCTGTTCAACAAACCCATTGTCGTAAC
>BGPR01008229.1:0-65199 GCA_013235015.1 Araneus ventricosus
ACTTTAATTTTACTTCATGTATTGTAAAAAGTCAAGACAAAAAAATTTTTTTTAAAGGCAGAAACTTTTGGGAAGTGGAAAAATATGCAACATATAAAGGATGTTTTACACTTTTAATACGAAATTATAACTTCAGTTAAAAAAATCAGTGGTATTTTAAATAAGGCACCATCTGTTGTACTTAACACCAGAAGACGGTGTTTTCCGTATACCTGGAAAGAAAGGAGTGGTCATTTTGACTTTCTTTTGATGACCACAAACAACACTTTTTCATGATTTGTTTTCTAAAACAAGTTTTTTAATACATTTTGTTATTAAATTTTGCATTTTCTTCACATTAATTTCCCGTTCATCAGTTTTCTTTGTTTTATGAAACATTTTTTTTTTATGTTCAAGAAAATACAATATATATATGTAATCTATTAATAAAATGCAATGAATGCAAAATAAAGCACATTTTACAAAGGAAATTTCTTTGATTTACACAAAATATTTTAAAACTATATCAAATATGATAATAATTTTAAAAATAATACATTTAAAAATATAAATATAACAAATTGATTTACTTACATTATTCTTTTTTTTTAGTTTCTACAAACACTCATCTTTATGATTTTGCTTGTCCATAAATAAACTTTTTGCAATCACAACAAATGTTCATAATTTTATTGCAGCATTGATTTATTTGACACTTTTGGGCTTCCTGCTTGAGGCAGTGGGTCCATGACCTGTACATGGAGTGAAATCGGAAAGCGTAGATAGAGGAAATATAATTGTTTTGCAGCTCATCAGCTAAATTCAAAAGATAATATCAATGCTTGATTTTTATACCAGTAATTTCCTTTTAAATTACCCAAACATTGATAGTAGATAAGTCAAGGGTAATGAAAAAACTTGCACCGGCCATCATCGGGAAGCAGATTTAGTTGAATATTTTCTTGCCTTTCTTTCTTTCTTGAATATTTATCAAGTACATCAACACCATATTTAGTTGAGTTATAAAATTTATTAGCTTCAGGCGTCTTCTTTTCATTGCATTGAACTTCGACTGTAAGATGTAGAGTGCTTAGCAATAGAACATTTTTGTTTTTCTTTTCTTCGTATTCCACCCGGGTAATATTATTGTGCTTGAGAACTTTGCTTGAATACAGTTCTACCTTTTTGAGCTCGAATGATTCAGGCACTTCTCTCCTTGTATGTTTCACAGTGTATACGTTTTGTGCAATTTCTGTAAAATATTCATCCGATGAAGTTAGTATTAGGTTTATGTTTGTGGAAACCCAAATATGAAATAAACAAGCTGAATTTAAAAATAAAACTCAAGCTTTTATTAAGCATAATTAAAAACTATTAGATTCCAATGCAACAACATGTCTTACTAGAGATCTACTAAGAGATTCATGAACAATCTAAGACTAGGTAGAAACACTTCAAAACATAAGTAAAACTCCCCCTAACTACTGAGCATGCCCAAGCTTAGACACACCTAATAGTTCCCGAGTATGCTTGCAAGGGTGAACACCACTGTTAACTGAGAATGTCAGTCAATGCATCTAAATGGCTTCTATTTGTTTACAGCAGACATTGAGGTGTAAATAATGGTGGGGACAGTTTAACTAATTTAGATAACACAAAGAATAATTTGTAGCACTTATACATTTAAACTTATAATTTTCATATATATAAATTTAAATATGACCAAAACAAATATTAATTTAACTAACAATTCTCCCCCTTTTTGGGCATAGCTATTAATATATAAGATCTTAATTGAGCAAATTTTTCATTAGAAAAACATTTCGTAAAGAAATCAGCAATATTTTGGCTGCTAGACATAGATTTTAAATCAAAACTTTTTTGATCATTCATATTCCTTATAAAATGATATCTAATGTCAATATGTTTACTACGAGTATTTTCAATATTATTTTTACAAAAACAAATTACATCTTCATTGTCACAAAATAATGTTGGCTTTTCAATAAAAATGTTAATGGCTAAGCATTCTTTAAAAATGGTCGATAACCATGCAAGTTCTTTCACAGTTTCAGACATGGCAATAAACTCTGCTTCCATTGTTGACAGAGCTACGCATTTTTGTTTTAGTTGTTTTCCAGCAGAAAGGGACTCCCCCTAGATAGCTTTTGTATCCACTAGTGGATTTCCGGTCATCGATGCATGCACCCCAATTTGAGCCAGTATAAGCTATAAATTCATCAGAATTAGCTTTACTTAACTCAATGGCTAAGTCACTTGTGGTACTTACATATTTAAAGATATGTAGGGCAGCTTTCCAATGATTTAAACCAGGATTACAGTAATACTGTGAAAGGAAGGTCACAGCAAATTGAATATCGGGGCGAGTTCAAGATGCTAGGCTTCCGATTAATTCTCGATATGGGAATTTTTCCATAAATTTCTTTTCTTGGAAGCTGGTTGGGAAAGGGTTTTTGGAGACATTCATACCAGGGTGGCCATCATTTTTGCTGCTTCAATTTCCCTGACTTTTCCAGGTTTTATAAAAAATTTCCGACTTTTTCGGAGGTAACCCATCAACCAGAGAAAAAAATCACCTGTATCTTGGCCATACTAAGTATTCATTCACGTCAGTATGGTTTGAATAAAAAAGCAAAATGTTTGAAAAAAGAACATTTATTTAAATCTTTAAAACAATAAACCATAAAATAACTAACACATCTTTACAATGAACAATTCTACTGTACCGAATTTTCCAGGTTTTTCTGATTAAAAATATAAACTTAAAAAAATCCTTAGGATGATCAAAATCTCAATAAAAATATATGTTGCAAAATAAAATATAAGAAGGCAGAGAAAAAAAATGCAAGAAAACGATTTTTTACTGATGTTTATAAATTAAAACACAGAAGCATAATATTCTGTCACACGAATGGAATCGAATAGTTTGCAAAAGTAAAAAAGCAACTTCTTATTCCAACCAACTTCCTTCAATAAGGCTCAATATGGACAATATATAAAGAGAAATAAATAAAATAAAACATCAAAGACAAAAATGAGAGAAAAAATAAAATTCGCGAAAATGGGGGAAAAAACCTTAATTTACCATTTAAAATTAAATAAATAAAAATCTAATTTGAATTTTTTACTGTGGCGTCATATCCCCTCTTGTGCTAATCCATCACTTTGCTAAATTTAATCTCATATGTCAAAGATCTGGGCGTGCGTAAAGAACGAAAAAAAAAAAAAAAAAAACACCGAACATGCATACATAATAATAATAAAAAATTGTTCTTTTATATGCATGGGTAACGGCTGTCCCATACTTTGAAGATCCCATAATTTATCAAAATGATCAGTAATCATAACGTTTCCCAACACTCAGAGAAAAAAAAATATACACAAAATAAACAAACAAAAAAAAATGCTGAAAGAAAATATTAGCACTAATTTCAAATACCTCATAATTCAATGAAATGATCTCCAGAAATGGAAAAACAAACTAATCCTGGTATAACTCCTATTTGATATTAAATCATTATAAAAGCAGGCTAACATAGGCAGGTGTGGATGCTAACTTGTAGACAGATAAAGAGAAATTTATGATCTCGTAAGTTACCTGAAACTCTTGGACATATAGCCACATCCCGGTTCTTCTTCCACATCTGAGTGTGATTATACTATAGATTTTCATCTCAAGAAATATCATCTAATTTAACTATCAAAAGGAACACGATTCTGTTTATATAGACCAGTCAACGAAGGTCCAAAATGGGGGTGAAAAAACATTAACTCATATAGTTTTGAAAATTGGTACACATGTTCGTGAGGGGCTTAATACGAACATACTTAAAGTCCCCGTTCCTGGAGGGTAAGTTCGCGGCGCCATCTTGCATTCCATCCCTCCTTTTTTAGTTTTTCCTGAATATCTCCAAAAATATTCAGTTTTCAAATTACAATTGATTAAACAAATTAAAGAGCATAAAATTCCCTACAAACTATACTTTTATTTTTCTTCCAGCTTTAATAGTTTCCCAGATAATGGGTCTCAAAAGCTGCCGCCATCTTTGAATTCATCTCACTTTTTTAGTTTATCTTAAATATCTCAAAATCTATTAAATTTTCAAATTACATGTAATCAGCAAATTAAAGAGCGTAAAATTCCCTACAAACACATGCTTTTATTATTTTTGTTTTAGCTTTAATAGTTTCCGAGATAATGGATTTAAAAATTTGCCGTCATAATGGATTTTATCCCCCTCTTTTTTTAGTTTTTTTTTAATATCGCGAAAACTATTTGATTTTCAAATTACATTAAATACAACAAATTAATGATTGTAAAATTCCCAACCAATGCATGCTTTTATTTATTTTTAAGCTTTAATAGTTTCAGTGATATTTAAGAGAAACTAAAAAGGGGGGGGGGGATAAAATCCAAGATGGTTGCAAAATTTTGAAATCCATTATCTCGGAAACTATTAAAGCTAAAACAAAAATAAAAGCATGTATTTTATAGGGAATTTTACGCTCTTTAATTTGTTAAATCAATTGTAATTTGAAAACTCAATAGTTTTCGAGATATTCTGGAAAAACTAAAAAAGGGGGATGAAATCCAAGATGGTGCAGTGAGCTACCCCCAGGACCAGGGACTTTTAGTACGTTTATCAGAAGCCCCTAACGAACTTGTGTACCAATTTTCAAAACTATATGATTTAATGTTTTTTTTCAAACCCTTCGTTGACTGGACTAATAGCCGAAATTTCGGTCCCTCGGAAATTTAAATGGGCCGATGTGTTTATATGAACACGAATGGCATTCGTTTTTGACTGTCAGTAAATGACTGATTTTCATTGGTTACCAACGGTGTTTCATTCTATTTATAAAAAAAGATCAGCGAATTGTCGCCTGCAATAAGAATTATCAAAATAAAAAAAAATTCCAGGTTTAGAATAAATTTCCCTGACTTTTCCCCGTTTTGCCGAAATTCCCCGACTATTCCCGATTTTCCAGTCGGGTGGCCACCCTGCATACCCACACTCATTGGCACTTTGACATTTTCACAAATGTTAGCATCAAACTTCTTCAATAACTTGATGTATTTTCTTTGATGTAAATAAACTTTTCCATCAATCTGCTCAAATTCAGTTCCCAGTAGATATTTTACCTTTCCAAAATCCCTGTTTGAATTTCTTTGATTTTTGTGATAACTTCTTTCATACTTTCTTTGTTTTTAGCGAATATCACCAGATCATCTACATATACTAGGATTACAACAACTGATTGTGTTTTTATATTTAAAAAACCCACTGAAATAAAGTTTTCATCCAGTTCCTTTAAACCACTGTCTTCTTGATTGATGCAATCCATATTAAGACTTCTTTAATAATGCAACATAATCAGCTTTAGTTTTTCTTGAAATCCTTCTGGCTGTTCTAAATATAGTTCCTCATTAAGAGAACCATACAAATATGCACAATCAATTATCAATATGCTTATGGCTCCAATTTTCTCTTATAACCAGCAGGATAAAGAACATTCTAGCTAAAGTGAAGTTAATTACAGGTGAAAATGTTTTATTGTAGTCTTGAACTTTCCACTTGATGAAACCCTTGGGCCACTAAGTGCACTTTTATACCTTCTATTTGATCTTCAGCGTTTTCTTTTATGGAATATACCCATCTGTTGTTCTGGAATATACCCATCTGTTGTTCTGGAATATACCCATCTGTTATAATCACTGTTTTGTTGATTGGACGTGGTACAATTTCCCAGACTTCTCTGTCCTTCAGGATAGCAATTTCTGTTTCCATAGCATTTATCCACTTCTCTTTCAATGAGCTTGTGATGGCTTTTCTGTACGATTTAGGTATTTCAGTTACTATAGCAGAATGCTCTTCTTCACTAGACTCCTCAGACAAATCTTCATCAGTTAAATTTTCTAATTCCCTTTCTGTAAAAAAATCAAATTCCTTTTGAATCAAAATTTATGTTTTCATTACCATAATAATTTTTCACTTCTTTCAGACTTCTAAGTCGAACTCCAGGTTTAGGATTATAGTATACATCAATTTGACCAGCAGTTTTTCCTTTTTCTCTTTTCTTTGTGACTCTCTTCCATTCTCTACTTGATGTTGATTCATGAACAGGTGGTTCTTTTTCTTCAATAGTAAGATATTCTTCCACTTGTTCTGGAATAAATGTTAGAGTAGAAGAAGAAACATTTTTATTACGAAAACTATCCATTCCTATTTTGCTTTCATTAAAGAACACATGCTTTGTTTTGTCAACTTTATCTTCATCAGGATACCAAATCCTGTACCCAACAGTTTTCAAAGCATAACCAATAAATACTCCAGGTCTGGATCTATTTTGAAGTTTGTTTCGATGAGCTTTCAGAACATAAGCAAAAGCCAAACATCCAAATCTTTTTATGCGTCTTACCGATGTTTTCTTTCCACATAATAGTTCATCGGGTAAGTGTCAATTTTTGAACAATATGCTTAGATTTTTTAACCCCGATTTTACGTTTTCCCGTTTTTTACCATTGGTCCCGTGAAAAACGTAAAATCGGGGTTTTACTGTATAAACGGATTTCCAAAAATTAACATAATCTTTTTTATGAGTAACACTAAAATATCCTAAAAGAATCTTACAAAGAAACACATCAGGGACTGAACAATAATTTGAGTGAATATTCTGGAGAAATCAACTAAAGGCAAGCTATCTACTGAGAACATCAACATTTCCTTTTTAGTTGTTATCTGAAGTTTTAAAAGAACCATCCATACCATCTATAAAAAATAAGATTCTTCTGATTTTAACCAATTTATTAATTTATAGATGCATTTCATTCATTCTAAAGTCCAAAGTTGTTGTTTTTTTACTTCGTATCAATGTTTTTGACAAGAACTTGCTAAAGTAAAATCAATTACCACAAGTATATGCGATATTGGCTATATTATCATTTTGCTAAGAACAAAAACAATTCTTTGTAACGCTTCTACATAAAATACTACTTTATCTTCAGATATTGCTCCTCCCCCTAGAAAAATGGTTTTGTTTTAAAAAAGAAAATGTGAGGCACTTTTCTACAATAAGCATATACCAACCAGCATATACCAATATAACTATAAACCAACAATAAATTTAAATACTGAATAATAAGTTACTACTCACGAATAAAATTCAAACTAATTACTCAAAACTTCTGCAGTAATTACAAATTACATCAGTTAAACAAGCATTCATTTCAATTAATGTATACAAACAAAAACATACCATACTGGAGAAAAGTCAATCCATCTCGTTTTGCTCCTCTCATTGTTTCCCTAAATGCCACAACCAATGTACCTATAAAAAATGGTTTTTAAAAGCATAAATATATATATATTTTTAGAAACATACTTCACCAGTAAAACATTATGCTTAAAGTGAAAAAAAAATATTAAAAATAAAAACCAATTTACCTCCTTCAGAGATTAATGAACCTCCTAAGACAACATAAGCCTAAAAAAGAAGGGAAAATCATATAATTCAAAAGCTAACTTATTAACCCTATCAAGACTGACAAGACATCAAAGTAAATTCAAATTTTAAAAAATCATTCTTGAAAGTATTAATTTCGCTAATATGTACTTTTTATCATTGAAAGTAAAAAGGATGCTTACAATGATACAAGCATTCACATGAAGGGACATTTGAACAAAAATAATGCAACTCTACAGTTTACTGGTTTATTAGATAACTGAAATTTTGGAAAGAAACAAGTACGTTTATGATTTTACACAACAGTTTAATATGAAAAAACAGGAGTTTCTCATAATTAAACTTGGTAAGATATTCAAATGAAATGAAATGTGAATATCTTTACCACATTTACTTCTGAAGACTACATAAATTATACATACAGAATTTTTCATAACAATAAACTATTTGGTTCACTATTTCAACTTGGAGAATATATATATATATATATATATTTTAAAAAGATCTTCAAATTATGTTCCGATTCAGAGACAAATTATCTAAATTTCAAAAACAGTTCTTCAGAGCATATACTTAAGGAAACACTATCATAATATTACTAATATGAAATTGAATAAATTATATCCCTTATTAAATTATTTGAAGAAAACAATAAAAAACTAACATTGGGTAAAGACTGATCTGTAAGTCTATCCCAAGAACCACCCACACCACCATCGCAAAGAAAAATAAGCGGGAAAATTAATAATGTGTATCTTTTGTTTTGATTTTATTTACAAAACTTTTTCGTGTCATTGTGGGCATTTCCCCCCCCCCATTTTGTTGAAGTCCTGATTCCACAGGTAACGCCATGCGTGTACTGCTAGTTTTACACATAACAGGCAATATCCTGCGAAATTAAGGAGGAAAAAATAATCTGTCTCTAAGATTTGCTAATGTAATTGTAGCAGTTTTGCAAGTTCTTTACTTTTTTTCTATAATGAATAAGTATAAGTATATGCTGCAGGCCCTACAAAAATGAGTACAATAAATCAAGCAGAGCATAAGAAAAGAGACTAAATCATAGTGTGTTATTTTTTGTCACAAAATCCACACAATATTAATTAAATCTTCAATCAGTTTCTACAAGATTATATAGCAAAAATAATAAGTTACAGCAAAATAATTAATTTTTCTAACACATGAACAGAGCAAAAAGAAATCCATTTTGGAACTTGGCATGCATTCCATTTCTGTAACCATAAAACAAAATAAAGAAGCTTGAAATCAAACTGCTATGACAGAATCACTTTCGAAAGGCATTTAGAAGGAAAGTAATACATGATAAAACATGGTGAAATTGATGTTTTGATCAAAAGAAAAATGAATCATAATTATTTAGATTCAAGATACTCCAACAAAATATGCAAAATATATCACCTCACCCAATACAAAGATTCCATAGTTTCAGGGTGTAAAATGCCATTGATTCCATGGTATACTGAAAGACCAGTGCCAAGAAAAAATACTCCAACACCACTAATAAGAGAAGCCACGTAGCGCATATTATGATACCCATACCTACAAGTAAAAATAATAGCATAAAGAAAATTGTAAGCACCATTAACTATACTGGAATCAATTCTTTATTTAAAAGTATCATTTAATTTAATAACCTATAATAAGAAGCAAATATCTAAGTCATTATTATAAAAATGGGTAATGGAATCAGGAATTTTCTTTTTTCTTTAATTCTGAAAGTCTAATGACTTGAAGAGTTAAAAAAATGTTAACATGAAAAACAACAAAGTATTTCATATTTTAAAGATAAAAGTTAGAATTTTTTAATCATACATTCATACAAAGCTGCCATCAACATAGTTAAAATATCACCATCCTGTGTCCTTACCACCATAAATGATTCTCTAGCACTAATGGATTGTAGTGCTTAGGATGTGCAGTCCTGAATGAGGGACAATGTCAGTGGCAGTTCATGCATAGTAATTGAGCTTTAATAATTAATTCTATAATGAACAGTGATGCACATTTGCACCACTTCCTATTTTCCATCTATTGAATAGTTTAATAATTAGTATTGCAATTCCACAATGCCTCTGCATGAGCCACCACATGTAAACTTCTACCTACTTTGAGTTTATTTTCCAAAAATAGATCAAATAGATTGGAGAGTATGCAATGAACATCCAAATCTTCTAGATGTGAACCCAGAAAAAAAAAACTTTTAAGTGTAATGATACCAGAAAAACTGATATTTTTAATGGTGATGAAATTTGGAAAATGAACACTTAAATTAACCTTTATGTACCTCAGCAGACCTTAATCACCATTTAAATAACTTATACAAAAATTTATCATTAAATAACGAAAGTATTTGATTATTTCCCCCTAATTATTGTATTGAATATCAATAAAAGTTAGCATTAAAATTCACACAAATGTAGAAAATGTAGTCATCTTGAAGTTATAAAATACTACAGGATAAATCTTGAAATTCTGAATTGCAATTAAATAACACACCCCACTCTACAAATTTCTGTATATTATCAAGAGGATACTGAGGTGTCCAAAAACTTAACACACAATAACTCTTAACCTTCCAGCGGGTGCGCTAAAATTTTTTACACGAGCAGGCGAATGTTGTACTTTTTATGACAAAATAAGTTTCTTAATTTTTACCCTTGAAGTTGTAAGTTACTTCATTATAGTAATAAGAGACACATCAGAAAAGCAAATCCTTTCATCAAGAGTGAAGTTTCGTCCAACAATGGCCCTCCTCTTCACATTTTGCATCCATTATGAAATTAAATTTTACCTGTAACACTTTAATCTTGTATATATAAGTTCAAGGGTAACTAAGCTTTAACTCAAATCTTAGTTTTTGCATCTAATAAAAAATATGCAATGAAAATATGCATGAAATAGAAAAATATACAAGTAATATCGAAATTTATCATTATACATGTACAAAAACAATTTACATTTTATATATACAATCCTTAAATTTCTGCAATTCAAATTTACTTACAGGTTTTGTAAAAATATCAGCAAAATTCAATTTACTTTGAATATATTTAATATCAAACAGTTCTTGATACATTAAATCTCTAACAAAGAATAATTTCATATCAATATGTTTTGTTCTATAATTTTCAATATGTGACTTTACAAAGTCAATAGCAGCTTGGTTATCAACAAATAAAATAGGCTTTAGATTATTTAGTGATACCAAGTTAAATTTCACACATTCTGTTAAAATACGCTGCAGCCATATTAATTCTTTAGCGGTTTCAGTTAATGCTACAAATTCCGATTCCATAGAACTTAAACAAATCGATTTTTGCTTAAAAGATCACCAAGTGACTGGAACTTGGTCAATGAATACCATTTGTCCACTCATAGATATACTATCATCACGGTTATTTGCAAAATCAGCATCAGAATATGCAGTTAAATTCAAATCTTGAATATTTGAAAGATTCAATCTTAAACCTTTAGTATAACTAATGTATCCTAAAAGTTTCAACAAACCGTTCCAATGTGTAATACCAGGATTTTCCTGAAATTGGGACAAAATGTTTATCGCATAAGAAATATCGGGTCTAGTTCTTCCGGCTAGGAATGATAAACTACCGACAAGACTTCTATATGGAATTTTAGACATTTCTTCCAATTCACTATTATTTTGAGGACACTGGGTCTTTGAGAAAATTACACCTTTGGAAATGGGTAATGATGAAACAGGGAATTTGTATTTTTCGTATGATTTACAGAGTTTACTTATATATTCTTATTCATTCTATTATATATTGATGTATATACAAATTTCTATTATCCTCTAAAAATTCAACACCAAGCAAATTATTAGTTTTAACCAATATCTTTAAGTCAAAGTTCCGGTTTAAAAAATTTACGGCTTTATGAATCCAACTTTGAGTTTTCCCAAATAGAATTATATCATCTAGGTATAATAGTAGGATTACATATTTATTAAAAACATAAATGCAATTACACCAATTGAACCTTTTAAATCCTAACTCCCCTAATATTCTATGAATCTCGAAATACCATGCTCTGCCACTCTTGATGTAGACCATACAATGCCTTTTGAAGCTGACAAACCAAATTTGGGTTCTGCTCAAAACCAGGTGGTTGTTTCATGAATATTTGTTCTTTAAGTGGGGCGTAAAGATAAGCACATTTGACATCATATTGCAGTGTTTACTGTTAAGACAAACTAATATGCAAAGAAAATCTGATTATACCAAAGTTTACTACGGACTATAAACCTTATCAAAAGATTCATCTTTCCTTTCTTTGAAACCTTGGGCAACGAGACGAGCTTTAAAACGTTTAAAAAAAATTCCAAACATTTGTATAAATTTATAAATATTTACAAATTTCAAGAGCTTGCACTGGAGGAAGATATTAATATGGTTATTCAGAAAATTTGCAAAATTTAAAAGAAAATTAAATATTTTTGCAAAACATCAGCATTTCAAAGGTATGTTGATTTCAAAACTGACTGAAAGACAGGATTAAAAGCTATGGAGTCAGCCATACCAGATTTTGTTTTATATTTTTATATCAGATTTTCCAATAATTAATGAAATTAAACGAATTGGTCATATACGAGAAAGAATTATGGAAATATCTGTTCATACTTATTTCGAACACTTCAGGAAAAATTTGAGCATATAAAGTATAATTGAAAAACAATGCAATCCTTATATATTTATATTGAGCTATATATTACTCAATAGGCTTGGATCAATTTTTACCCTGAAAACATATTTATGTTTTTAACCACCAGTTGTGCCCTCTGAATTAATCTTTGTGTGATTAATGAATTTTCCAGTAATTAGAATTGCTTTTCAAAATAAAGATATTTCTGAAAATGTAGGATATTAAAAAAGTGTCAGACAAGTCCTTAGACCCATGCAAAAAACAAAACCAGCAGGTTATTTCTTTTCAGCCTGATCAAACCATCACCTGCATAGATGGATAGAACTACACATTAAATAGTATATACAAAAGTTTGTTTTAAAACTTCTACATAAAAAAAAAAAAAACCAGCATCATTACTTAACTGATGTCCAGAACATGCCACTAATCTCTAAATTATTCAAGGAAAAGAGATTTGAAAAAACCCAACATGTTCCTTTCATTTCTTTGTTAGCAGTTTCCTAGATCTTATGTTTATGTTTCATAGATTTGAAATTTAGCCAATTTGGTTTTTGACATTTTGGATTATTGATGCTCAACTTAATATAAATATATAAAAGTGACTCTGCATTTTTTTTTTCATCTTAAATAGAAAGGGAGCATTCTATGAACATTTTAATCAAGAATTCAAGATCTGTTTACTGAGGTACTAGTATTAACTGTAAATTCACTAAAATACAGATAATTTCAGAGTTTAACTTCAATAAAAATTATATTAATCACGACAAGCTCTTAAAAATGTTTAACATACATACGGATGGTACTGAGTTGGAGTCTGGAGAGATTTCTTAATTCCATAAAATAATATCAGCTGAAAAGGGAAGAAAAGTTTAATTGGAAAGTGCAACATAAATTAAATAGTTTTAGCATTAAAATATGTAATTAAAAAGTTACCTGATTCCCAGTGTCTGCCAAGGAATGAATAGCTTCAGCAAACATACTATGAGAACCAGTATAAAGCCAAGCAAGTACCTTTAGAGCAAAATTTGTGGCATTTCTGACAGAAAAAATATGAATAAATTTAAGAGCTCAAAAATATAGCAAAGATATATTTAAAATTAAAATGATGCTGCCACATTAATTTTAGTATATTTTGCTTTAACAGAGATAATTGAAATTTTGTGGTTTTATGTCATCATACTCTAAAATACATTTTATTTTCCATTGATGGCACTCATTCAATGAATAAGACAGTAAGTTAACATATACATTTAGGTAACATTACAACCACAAAGTTCTATGGATATTCACTCAGATCACATAAAATGTATACATCATATTAAGTTAACTCTGGACGGGTCATGGGTATCTGACAGATGTCATGCAAATTTTATTTCATTGCTGAGCTTAGTTGAAAACAAAGTTTTGTCTTCAGGGGTCTGTCTGCCTTCAGCTGGATACACTGCTCCACTGACAAACAGGAAATATAATAAATAACAATCAATGCAATAAAAGGAAGATGAGGCATCTGAGGGCCAGAGATTTCATCTTGTTGCAGATTTCAGATAATTTGAAATATTAAGCAATGTTCTATTTCCATTATTTTGGATTAAAAAGACTCAGGTATATGCATACAATACTGGCGAGAAGCTTATTTGGAGTATTTTCAAAATATACCAAAATTTGCAATTTAAACTGCTATTTTTTTTCTGACTAAATCAGAATAGTAAGAAAAGACATATTTTCAAGTTGTAGCACAAAGCAATCTTCAAGAATTTAAAAATTTGTCCTGGCCTCCTAAACAGGATCACATAGGAATCAACTAATTTTGATCTAGTTAAAATCTATGATCTACTTTGTAAAGTTTGGTGATTGTGGATTACACAAGTTCAACATTTGTATTTATTCTTGGTGAGTGAGTGACTTTTTATGGCGTAAGGGTCATATCTGGCCAAGCAAGGTCGTTTTGATCTTAATCCATGTTTTTACAATTTCGTTGTTTCCCATCGATTAATGACAGTCTGTATACCTGTAAAAAAAAAAAAACGTATTCTTCAATTAAGTTTAAAAAAAACCGTATTCTTAAATTAAGTTTAAAAAAACCAATGTCCTGGATAAATTGAAAAAGGTTTGGGTGTGGAGTGTCTCCAAGTAAGCCTTCCAAAAAAGGGTGGGAGCTTCCAAATCACCCGTCTACAATTATTAAAAATTAAGCATTCAATTAAAATGTGTTTGACAGATAAAATTGTATTGCATGCCTTGCATGCAGGTGATGGTTCTCCCTTCAGTAAATGTGTCCGTGTTAAGTGAGTATGTCCTATAAGCAATCTTGTCAGTTTTGTATCTATTTTCCTATTAAACCTAGTTTATTTAAAACCCTTTATGAATGGTTGTATAGAATGCAGTTTGTTGTTGTTCCGAGTGTTCCAAATCGTTTGCCAAACTTGATATATGTCGGATAATGAAACAAAGCAATTCTTCATATCTTTAGCATTTTTTGCTGCAAAGTCTGCATATTCATTTCCTGATATACCAACATGACCTGGAATCTAGCAAAATATGATTTGGAACTCCCACTCTTCTAAAAGAAGTATTTCTTAAAAACGCCTTAATCACCAATGGGTGGCTTTGTCTAGATACATTTAAAAGAGCTTCCACAGAGCTTTTAGAATCTGTGTAAATAATCGATTTTTTGTCTTGCGATGCCCCAATCACATTCAGGGCTAATAAAATGGCATAAACCTCAGCTGTAAAAACCGTGCAATATTCATGTAACATTTCCGTTACAGTAAAATTATTAAAAACTACAGCAGATCCAACATGATTCGCCATTTTAGACCCATCCGTAAATGCAGAATTAAAGTCCTTATGCTGCTGTCTGTGGTAATAAAAGAACTGTCGATAAAACTTGTCTGAGGTTGAGGATTTAGGAAGTTTATAAAAGTCATCAATCGTCTGAATATTAAAATCTCTCCAGGGAGGCAGTCCATCCTTTTTTGGTTCAATTTCAACGTTTTGAGTATTTAAAGTTTGTAGTACAGAGCACATTTTGTGTCCAAATGAGGGCATTTATGATTTCTTATTAGCATAAAACATACTAAAGGCAGGCTGAAGAATCTCATTATGCATTGGGTGCTCATTATTACTTTTTATTTTGAAATAGTACTTTAGTGCTATTTTATGGCACCTCAATTTTAAGGCCGTTCTTTGCTGATGATATAAAGGACTGGAGATGTTCGGAATGCCCCTGATGAAAGTTGAAGTCCTTGGTGGTGGATTGTGTTAAGAGTCCATAACAAACTTTTTTTTTGCTGATCCATAAATAGTACATCCATAGACTAATTTAGATAAAACTGAAGCTTTATAGATTTTTAAAAGTGAAGAAAAATCTGCACCCCATGAAGTGTTAGATAAAATTTTAAGAAGATTTAATGTTTTGTTACATTTACATCCAAGATTTAAAATATGTGGTCGAAAAGATAACTTTCATCTAAAATTATGCCTAAAAACTTTGCCTCTGATACCACTGGTATAGGGGTTCCATTGAGGAAAACTTCAGGATGCGGATGCATTCCACAAATTTTACAAAAATGCACACAATTTGTTTTCTGAGCAGAAAGCACAAAATCGTTTTTATCACACCAGTTAGTAATAATTTTTATTGCCGTTTGCTACTGCCTTTCTATAAAAGACATATTAACTCCAACACAGTGAATCTGAAAATCATCCACATACAAAGATCCGTGCACATATTGAGGTAGTTGTTGCACAATTTCATTTACTATTATTACAAATAAAATTATGCTCAGCACACTTCCCTGTGGAACGCTCTCATATTGAGAAAAGTCATCAGATAAAAAGTCTCCAACTCTAACATTGAAAGTTCTTCTTCCTAAAACATTTCTGATAAAAAGTGGCAAGTTTCCACGTAAGCCCATTTTATACAAATCTCTCAAAATACAGTAGCACCATGCCCTATCATAGGCTTTGCCCATGTCAAAAAATATAGAGACTAAATGTTTTTTGTAACAAAAGCATATCTAACTGCAGTTTTAAGCATCAAAACATTATCCACGGTTCTTCTTGTGCAGCGGAAACTACTCTGAAATTTGGAAAGATACCCGGCTTCCTCTAAAAAATAGACAAGCCGTGTATTCACGATTCATTTCATTAACTTTCATAAGCAGCTCGTTAATGGAATTGGTCTACAATGCAATGGGTTATTCGTGATCAGAACTACGTCTGCTTTGCGCCACATAGCTGGAAAGCATTGCTCTGCCATATACTATTAAACAAAAATAAAATAACGTTTAAAGATTTTTCACTTAAGTTTTTCAACATATTGCAGTGGATTCTATCTGGGCCACTCGAAGTAGGGTGAGTCTTGTTTAGAGCCGCAGTTAATTCTTGAATGGTGAAAGGAGCATTATATTATTTGTATGTAGATGTTTTGAAGTTTAGTGCTTTCCTCTCTAATTTTCTTTTGTATGCAGTGAATACTGGCGGATAGTCTTCATTACTAGATACTAGATCATTACTTTTTTGCCAAGTTATATTTTGATTCTGTCGCTTAATTCTTCTGGTTATAGCTTTGGCTTTTTTGAAATTTATAAAATTTTCCATTGTGGGGCAATGCCGAAACCGGTCCCAATATCTCTTTTGGATTCTAAATGCTTCGGCATATTTCTTATCCCACCATGGTTTCCAAAGTCTAGGTTGTTTGCCAAATGTTTTGGGAATTGCTATATCAGCTGCTGCTAGAATATGATTTGTAATGTTTTCACTGCCGTGTTGATGTCGTGGGACTGTGCCATCTTCTGTTAGTTCCGAAAGAACAGTAAATAGTGGCCAGTTTGCCCTTTCAAAAATAAATCTTGCTGGTCATCTGGGGAAGTTTATACTATAATCAGAATGCATCAAAATTATTGCGAATTAGTCAATGTTATATAAATCGTATTTGGCTAAAAAAATTCCACCTTGTAAAAATAGAGGGGGTACAAACAGCAAGATCTATTGTATGGAAAGTTCGGGATGGTTGGTGAAAATGTGTATAGCTTGAATCATTCAGGAGGCATAAATTGTTATCTGAGATGAGTTTCTCAATCTGTAATCCATGATTATTGGTATCATTACTGCCCCAAAGACAGCTATGACCATTCATGTCACCCAAAAGAATGAATGGGGTTGGAAGCTGAGCTACCAACTCATTATGAAAAATCATCTGATGTAGAGGCAAGTAGATTATGCATACTGTGATGAGCATTTTAATGTGAATTTGAATTGTGACTGCTTGCAGTGGGGTATTGATGTTAACTGGTTTGGATGGGAACACATTTGTGTATATAATAGCAACACCACCAGTAGCACAAGAATTATTAATGTTATCTTTTCTAAGAAAACTGTAGTTTGCTATTCTGGGGTCAATATTAGGTGATAAAGATGTGTCCTACAAATACAAATAGGCTGATAATTATTGATTAAGGTTTTAATCTCGGCAGAGTAAGCCCTGAAACCATGGCAATTCTATGAACTAAGATTAATGGCCATGTTTTAGGATGAGGTGAATTAACTTCCCCCGTCAGTAGACATATCATCGGATGGATGAATACTGATTCCATCGCTTTCGTCGTCATCAATTGTTGATTGTTTTAGTAAGTCATGTTTAGTTATGGTACGCTTTTTAATAGAATCTTTTAATTTAGATTTAAATTTGTCTTTTTTGATGCCAATCTGGCCTTTTCATAGCTTTTGTTTCTTTAAAAAAGTTTGAAATTCTTTTTGGTTGCTCCGGATGTATCTGGTTTTGATTTTGGTATCCGTGAAACTTTGGTTGCGTTTTCCTTATTTACCATTTTCTGCAGTTTAGTATTTGTTGCAGGACCCGATTCAGTTTTTCCTGGATTATTATTACTGTCAGAAACAGATCTGGTTTCAATGGCCTCACTAACAACATGGAAGGTAGAATTTTCTGCAGGTTCGGGTTCTAGTTCAGCAGGGTTCGTACACATTTCCTTAAAAGAAAATCAAGGACTATCAAGGACTTTTAAGGACTAAAAAAACAAAAAATAAGGACCTCTAAATTGAATAAACTTAACGAATTGTTGCACGCATTTTTAAATAAAATGTCTCATTTTTGCAAATACAACCTATTAGATGATAAATTATAATATAAAACATAGAAGATACATTACAAATTCAACACAACTAAACTCCCAAAAATATGAGTTAATAAATTGATGAAAAAAAAACTCATGAAACTGGTAATCAAATTAAATATCTTTTAATTCCAAACTTTTTCATTCAATTTTACATCCAAGGTATTTATTTTAATTTCTTTTTCAGAAATTGTTTTTCTTAGTTCATGTGATTGAATAAATAAATTTATGTCCTTTGACTTTTCAGCCTCATTAGCTAAATCATTTGCTTTCTCATTTGTTTGGTGCATGTCCGTTTGGAGGAACATTTTCTTTTGTTTTAAAAAACCTATTTCCTCCTCTAGAGCTTTTCGTTTCAGTTGTTTTGCTGCAGTCTTTTCTTTGGATCTTTCACTTTCTAAATACTGCATGTATTTTACTCTAGCTGAGGTGGCAGCCGTCCTCATTTCTTTAGCAATTTTTAAGTCATAAATAGCCCCAGACAGCTTAATAAATTCATGATTTACATGCTGAAAAATATATGAAACATCATTTAAATTTTCTATTTCCAGGGCCTTGTTCACTGAAAAACCTCATTGTCCATGTGACAGTATTAATACCATTTTAATAATCTTCCAAACTTTTTCATAATGATTATTGCTAAAATAAGTTTGTAAAAAATTATCAAGGGAATCACTCTTTGGATTGAAAGAAGTAAATTCAAATGAATTTGGCTTTACAATATTTAACAGAAAATCTGCATAGAGTAACAAAATTTCGTCGCAATCTTTTCCCAAAATACATTTATTTTGCGACAATACAATTAATACGTTTTTCATTTTTTCCTGTGCTTTTTCGGGATATCCAGCCAATATTCGTGGATCAATGCAAATCGCAGGTCTTACTAGTGCGTAATTCACAGGACATTTTTGCATGAAATGTTTTATCATTGTTATGATGCTTTTCCAACTATCCTGTCCGAGTGTGAAAACATCCTTGTCTGCTAATTCCTTATTTTTTATTTTTTCTTTTATTAGTTGCTCTGCAGCAAATCCTAAATACACTTAACTTTTATCATTATACAAGTTTGGGTCACTGAAGTTGAATTTGCATAAAGTCTCAGGTTTCTGAATTCTTTCATTCTCTGGTTTCAAAATTTTGAATGCAATCATTAACAAGTTTTAATACATCACTGGCAAAAAATGGAAGTAAAGGCTTATCACTTTGATACTGTTCTAAAAATGGTAACAGCACTTTTGACAATCATTCCTATGGAACTATGGACCAATAAAGGCCATCTGTAACTCCTCCCTTATTTCCCAAAGTGTATGCGATGGATATGGATTCGTAAAACGCGAGCCGTGTCGTCCCCCCACCCCATTCCGCGAGAACCACGTCGACCGAGATTAGAGCCGCCGAGAAGGAGGAATTAGAAAAACGATAATCGGTGAAATTTTAAATTTTTTAATAATGGCAGAGTAAAAAGTAAGGACTTTTTAAAAATGGGGCTTAAAAATAAGGATTTGTAAGGACTTTTAAGGACTAAATGTAAAAGTAAGGACTTTTAAGGACGCATACGAACCCTGTACTGGGTAGATTTGGATACCATAAATTTTTTGGTTGTAGCAGAATATGACATGTCTACTTTTGGTATTTGGTCAGAAACTATTTTTCGTGATTCAGCAAAAGATAGATTTTGTGTAGTTTCCAGCAATTATTTCCTTCTCCTCCTTCCAACGTGGACACACTCTGGCATAGGCAGGATGGTCACCTTCACAGTTCAAGCAAGTCGCATTGAACTGCACATTTTACTATCATGCCCACGAAGAGAACATCTAGCACAAGTATCGACACCCCAACCATTTTGCACTGTATGTCCAAACCACTGGCACTTATAGCAGCACAGAGGGTTGGGTATATATGGTCGGACAGAAAGGTTAAAATATGCTATATGGACAGATTTTGGAACTGATGAATTGTTGAATGTTAGAATCAGGTGTTTTGTAGGAAGCAATTATTCATCTTTTCGAATTGAAATCCTTTTGACTGCTGTAACATTTTGATTCCTGAGTTCATCCAATATGTCACTTTCTAATTTATTTTGCAATTCTGATTCAGAAATAACTCCTTTAGATTGGTTTAAACTAGAATGTGAAAAAACAGCAACTTCAAAATTTACATTATTTTGTAGACTCATTGTAGATGAACCTTGTAATGGTGTTATGACTTCTATCAACAGAGTGCCATTTTTTAGATGACTTAACATCTCCAACCATACTCACAATTGTCTTATGAATCAAAATTGGAACTATCCTCTTTTCTTGTTATAACAAAATATTTTGCACTCACAAGGTACTCCTTTTCAGGAGGTGACGGATGCATGTCTCCGTCAGGACCTAAATTTCGGGAACCCATACTGAGCAGATTATGTTCATCGCGGTACGCCCCCGCCCACCATGGAGCCCAACAAGGGAAGGCAGTTCCCGGCTCTGGATTTCTCCAGCCTCAGCACTTACCTTAGGGGTGGCACTGGGATGTAGACTTACAGAAGACTGTAGGCCTAACAACCCAGCAGTACCTTCTTGTTCCCAAAGAACAGTACCACCCACCGATTAACAAGAGCAGGCCAGAGCAGCGTGGGCCAAAGGTAATGCAGAGGGATCCAGGATCCCGTTTTGCCCCTAATGGGTCGCCATGCACGGCCAACACATGGGTTTATTATAAAACAAAATCCAACACAATCAGAAAAGATATGCTAAATCCACACATATGGTAATGGAAGTTAGAAAAATTAAGAGAAGAATAACTAGGGCAACCTGGGGTTGCGAATCCCGTATTTACCAAAGACAGTAAACCCCCGGGATAAAAACAGATTTCTGAGTACCTCGGGGTTGGGACTCCTGTACTCATCCAAAGGTGAGCTCCTGAGGGGTTATTCTTGGTGAAAACTGCTCAATACAAAAAGTCTTGTAAAAACGGAAAATATATTTTACTCGAATATCAAAGAAAAGGACATGAAAAATTCTATAAATACATCTGTAATAATAAAATGGTTCAAATATATTAAGAAAGATTTAGTAAGATAACTGCATAACTAATCATCTAAATATATCTTGTAGGAACATTGCTCATAATGAATATAAAATTATGGATTATTGTGATTTGGATAAAATTATGGAGTTCAAATTTTAAAAAAGTTAAAATACCAGACAATTATAAATAAAGAAACTGAAAAAAAGAAAGGAGTCTTACATTACTACTGCTGTTAACACAACTCTTCCTGACGTTTTGATAATTAATTCTTGCCTCTAAAAAATGCATCAATATGAAAAAATTACTTCAAAACAGAAATAATATATTAAAGATATTGATTTATTATAATAAATACTTTAAGAAATATGCTGAAAATACTGATTGCCCTACAAATATGAACTTCCACTTCAGAATGATAACTAATAGATACTTCATAATCCAGAGTGCATAGTGAGAAATTGCTGCAAAAATTAAGCACTTTTTAAGTACCTTCGCCAAAAAAATTAAGCACCTTCAAACATGCTAGCATACATAGACTCATGTATTTTCTAAGCATAGAAAGTTTTCTGTTTTATAAAAATGCATAGTTTTTATTGAAAAATTCAGAAAAAAATATATTTTATATTTTTAATCTGTTATTTTTTAAATTTTAATATTTATTTCTATATTTGCTTGCCTACTATTGTACAATAAAGGATGTCTTTTTGACTTATTAATAAATTACCAGTTACTTTGCTCCTTCAGGATAACCTTTCCAGTATTTCAATATATTGCTGTGCCCATTATTGAAGAAAGAGGGAGCGGAAAAAAAAGATCATTAATAGTCCAGTCAACAAAGGGTTTGAAAAAAAAATTAAATTATGTAGTTTTGAAAATTGGTACACATGTTCGTGAGGGACTCCTAATAAACATACTAAAAGTCCCCAGACCTGACGCCGCCATCTTGGATTTCATCCCCCTTTATTAGTTTTTCTTGAATATCTCAAAAACTATCAGTTTTCAAATTACAATTGATTTAACAAATCAAAGAGCGTAAAATTCCTTACAAAAGCATGCTTTTATTTTTGTTCTAGCTTTACTAGTTTCCGAAATAATGGGCTTCAAAATTTGCTACACAATCTTGAATTTCATCCCCTCCCATTTTTAATTTTTCTTAAATATCTCAGAAACTATTAAATCTAGAAGAAAAATAAAAGCATGTATTTGTAGGGAATTTTACGGCCATTAATTTTGCTGTATAACATGTAATGAAAATTGAACTGTTTTTGAGATATTCAAAAAAGACTAAAAAAGGGGGATGAAATCCAAGATGGTGGTGCTAGCTCTCCCCCAGGACCAAGGACTTTTAGTATGTTTAAAAGAAGCCTCTCGCGAACATGTGAACAAATTTTTAAAACTATAAGATTTAATTTTTTTTTTTTTTTTTTGAAACCCTTCGTTGACTGGACTATCAACTAAGATTACAAACTCATCCACTTTGAGACCAACTATCTCAAAATCTATTAAAGCTAGAAGAAAAATAAAAGCATGCATTTGTAGGGAATTGTACACTCTTTAATTTGTTAAATGAAATATAATTTGAAAACTAAATAGTTTTCGAGATATTTAAGAAAAACTAAAAGAGGGGGTTGAAATCCAAGATGGTGGAGCAAGCCCCTCTCTACCTCAGAATTGGGAACTTTTAGTATGTTCATCAGGATCGCCTTACAAGCATGTGTACCAATTTTCAAAATTATATGATTTAATGTTTTTTCACCACCAGTTTGGGCCTTCGTTGACTGGAATATAAGTGTTATCTTAACATGTGTTGACACCCCTGGATTCCTTCTCCGAATTCTTCCCTTTCGTCGGTTTTCTTTCTTGATACATCTGGTAAACAAAGCTTTATGACTATGTTTTCGATTTAAAGTATTCAAAGTCTGGGAAACAAAAAAAAAAAAGAAGCTTTGCACTTCTAAAGAAAATTAAGTACTTTTAAGGTTTTTGTTTTCTTTGCACTTCTAAAGAAAATTAAGCACTTTTAAGGTGCTTAAAAATGGTTTTCAAATTTAAGCACTTTTCATAACGCTACGCACCCAGTAATCATAATGACATCAATTCAAAATTAAGATATTGTTCTACTATGAAAAGTTTACTTAAAAATCAATACATTTAATCACATTCAAATAACGAGTATAACAATTGAAATGGCACGACATTCTCCAATTTCTGTACATTAACATGAAATAAGGCAATAAGCCTTTGTATCAAAAGCTATCAATCAGTAATTTGCGATATATTCTCAAGAATTAGAATTTTCCAGACAATTAGTAACAAATTATTTTAATTACGCATTTCCTCCACTTACTGCTTAATACAAAATGTGAGACAAATGCAAAAAAAGTGAAGGAAGATGCAATTCATTTGAAATTGATATCTACTGCACAAAGTACTCACTTTACGTTCTTCTTCATGCATTGTGAAGCGAGTATATTCTTTTAATATTTTCTTCACATGGAATATATCTGTTGGAAAAACACATTAAAATGAATGTTTTTAAAAACTGAATAATACATTCCAACATGGTAATGTTTCTTTGCGAATATAGCATACTTTATCTTGTGAAGTTGAAAAAAAGAAAATTTGGTGAAATGAAAAATAATTTTGGTGTATTCGGAAGGGATAGGAGGAGGGGGAGAATAAGTGTAAATTTTTATAACTTACACATTTGAAAATTATCTGTGGTATCAATGGAAGCCTATAGAAACTTTTGATGTTAATATTTAGTTCATAGATAATGTTTCGTTACCTTAAGCTTAGACAAGTTCGTGGATTGAATGGATTTAAATCAAGAAGGCACACACAGAAATTTATTTATTGCTGTATTTACAAGTATTCAAAGTTGACAAAGCAAAAACAGTCTTTCAGTCTTCAAAAGACTACAGCAGTTCAAACCAGCTCACACACAGAGTACGAGAAAAACTCAAAACAACACATTGCAAATTGGCTTAGACACTCCATCAATCACAAGTCACACTTACTCAATGGTAGCACAACAGAATCTCAACTCAACGCGATTGCAGTGAGGCTCTAAGGATAAGGATACTCTAAGGATACTGCCGAATTTTCTAGAAAAGGGTGGAAATTTCATGATGCCAATATTCCAAAATATGTTGCCAAATATATCACCAAATTTGGTGCCAAAACCTTGCCAAGTCGTTCAATTTAAAGAATTTGTAACAATATTGCTTATCAACAATGCCTATTTCTGTGGAAAGCAAAATCAATAAATGCTTGAGTAACATATTTGAGGGATACCAAAAATTTTGAGGATATAAACAAACACAAGCATCTGTTAGGAGGTCAACTTAAGTTCATCCTGCAGTATTCTTATTACTACAAGAAACAAAATTTACTAATTATTCTGTTTAAAAAATACTGCAACATAAAAATTATAAAGATTATTTCATTCATGCCAGTGATCACAAGATTTTATAAGAATAAAAGTTGAAAAATTGAAGAAACAAAAAAGAAATTAGTTACTGGCAATTATAGTTACAATTTGTAATGCAAAACAATGGTATTTGTTTTAGAATATATTCAATATGTGAAGCAGTTAAGATTCTTACTATTTCGATATTGTTCTTCTTCTTCCTTCCGTTTCTTAAGCTCTCGTTGTAAAGCCTCTTCACTTCCCCAAACTTCAATAGACCTACAATTTTCATAATTAAAAACAGTCAGATTTTCATAATAACAAGAGCACATTAAAGAAAATGATGAAACACTCTGAGATTAAAAAAGCTGCCGAATTGTCAAGGCAAACAGAACAAGATATATTATTCAAGAAATTGATGTCCCCAATAATATATTTTCTAAATTAAATCCTTTTGAGAAAGAGGAATCATCGAGATATTTTAAAACTAATTTACATGTAAAAAACATGTTTTTAAAGGGTGGGAAGAAAACTATTTGATAATGTCTTTACCACAATCATGACCAAATTTCAAAACGGGAGCTTCATGCTAAATTTTTTTGTAATATTATTTTTTGAACTTTTTCGGGATTCTGAAATATTAGTGCATCGAATTAACTATTAAAATCTTAAATGTAATTAAAATTTCATTCAAATTCTTAATTTAGAAAAATCTATCAAAACTTTAAATATGCCAGACATCAGACCTCAAGCCATTTCCCAGTACTTCATCCACAAAATTTCTAGGGGGGGGGGAGTGTAAAGGTGCAAATCCTATGCAGCAGCTGTCACACCCCAGATGACTACATGTAACAGGTGCATGATCCCATAGGGTAGTGGATGGCAGGCTTGTTAATGAATTGCCATGGAAACATGGCAAGACTCTCATCAGATAATTATGACGCTGCATTGCAACATTTGAAGTGCTTGTAGAAGAAGTTGAAACACACAGATTTTCAAAACATTTACACTGATAATAATAACACAATGAATGAAATCATACAAGCTACAGGCTGACAGGAGAGTTAACTCATCCTATTCAACTGGTCATACATCTACAGGTTGACTAGGGAGTGGAGGATGTCTAGTTTAAGGCTTCGAGACTGAAGACTCATGGCTGCTGGTAGCGCTGACTGACTTTTATTTTCTATTTTATAATTAAGCTGTAATTTTAACATTTGAATGCTCAAAAATCCAGTTATGTTCAATGCTTAATTTTTTTCCTTTTCATCCCTTTGTAATATATATAGGGTTTCAAAGAGAAATAAATACGTTCGACATTGTACATTTTTTATCTACAAAAAATTATTTTGTTGAAGTTATGTATACAGTACAACCCCGGTTAACTGAACTAAATTGTGTACTGAATTTAAACACAAAAACAGATTTCAGCTATACTGACAACTTGTACTTTGTGCAACTGTATATTTCTCTTTGGTCTCTTTCTCTCTTAAAAGTAAATTTTTCTCTCCTGTAGAAAATGCCACTATCCTTACAAATATGATCATAAAATTTTTATAGTTGAAAGAATTCTTACTTCTGCTCAACATCTCTACGCAAATAGACTTGTATTGGAGGATTATCTTCAAAAGGGCTTCTTCTAGTTGTTTTCCTTAAGCTTTCGAGATCACTGTTGTTTAAAAAAAAAAGAAGTAATAGTTTAAGGTTCAAAATATTAATTATTGAGCAACTAAATGAATAATGCATATACAGGGAAGAGAAGAAAAGATGGGATGCAATTAATTTTCACAGGGGAAACTCCCCAAGAAATGGAAAAACATGTGGTATACTACTAATTGATGTGGTAACACTACAGAAAGAAATTCATAATAATATTACAGGATTTTTATATTTTTTACATATAGGGTGCCCCCTAAAGTTACTTACACCCACCTTCGTTTTAGACTGTAGCTATAGTCATAAAAATGGTGTTTAGGTATAGTAAAGTGGCTATGTGCTATGTTATGAGACTGCTTACAGCACCACTTGGCAGCAAACCGTAGAATTAGTGTTCCTATCAAGAAAACAGAACAATATAGGGAAAAAAGTCATTATGAAGTTGTAGAACATCATCGATTTAGTACAAGAAAACACCTTATGGACATTAATACTAAAAATAGAACACTTAAAATCCATATTTGTTTGTTCGAAATTTCCAAAACTGTGAAGTCACAAAATATGGACTAAAGAAGAAAATGTTATCTTTTGTACAAAAATTACCTGAATGGACTTTTTTCTGTATGGATACCTCAAACAGCAGGTATATGCAACCCCTCTGCCAACACTGGGGGACATTCAATGATTATTACTGATGCTTGTGCCAGCATGACACCTAATATGTGCAACACGAGATTCAAACAAGAGTCCAAATGAGTATTGTAGCTGACGAAGAGCAGTTTGAGCAAAGTAAATACAGGCATCTTGTGATAACTAGTTGCTTTTTTTCTCTTCTTAACACATTTCGTCATGTAACAGTGTTAGAAATTGTGAACAAAATCAAGAAGTTTTAAGCGTTCTGTTCTTAGCATTAATATCCACAAAGTGTCTTTTTGTACTAAATTGATGATGTTCTACAACTTTGTAATTGACTTTTTTCCCCTTATATTGTTCCGTTTTTGAGATAGGAATGCTAATTCTGCAGTTTGCCACCAGGTTGTGCTGTCAGCAGTCTCATAGATAGCACATAGTCACATCACTATACCTAGGCACCACTTTTCTGACCATAGCTGCAGTTCTGAAATTAAGGGGGTAAGAAACTTCAGTGGGTACCCTGTATATATATATATATTTCTGGAACAAATTATTAAAATCTTTACATTGCTCAAATTTTGGACTTTACTGCATTAACAAAGGCTTATGTAATTTTCAACCAATTAACCCTTTGAAGGGCACTACTCTAAAAAAATTTTTTTACTTAAAAAAAGATATATTTTTGAAGTTCTATCACATGAAAATAAAATAGTTTCCAAATAAAAATATTTTTCTGCCTTTAGTTTTTTCACGAGAGGGTGGGAAGACGTCACCCCTGAAGGGACTGAAGCATTCCACCGAGTCCCTTCCGTCATTCGCGCCAACGTTCGCTTTTTATCAGTTGCACTTGGAGCATATAATTGGCTATTTAGCACATTTTCTTTTAACAGCTGTAGAAAATGTATACTGTAATTGAAGTGGAAATCTTTTACCACATTCTGCACACAAATGGAGGAGCTCTTCAATAGTATTTTTATGGATGTTGCTCTTTTTGAAAGCTTCAGAAGAAAGCAGGCCACCCAGATTCTATAAGTAAAATTCTACTCTCATCTCCGGTTTATTGTATGGGAAGCAACAGAAATTTGTTATCGGTACATGTGATCACTCACTTCAGCCAAAGAAATGAGACACTAATGACCGCGACTGGAAAAAACCTGTAATGAAAACCACTGCTGTAAGAAGACCACCGATTGTAAATTATTGCGAAGAAACACGCTGCTGGAAGCTGTCAAGTTCAAACAGCTTTTCTTTGATTATCATTGCTAACAGAGCTATTTACAATAGCTGTGCCTTAGGAAATACGGCATTTTCTCAAAAGCAGCAAAGAACGTAAACAAGTAGGGGGTGGGTGGGCAGATTCAACGGAACTATTTCCTTTTCGTTGCAGTTATCGGACCTTCAATTTTGAGAGATACAGAAAGACTTGAATATCTCTCTACTGTTCGTTCCTTTTAGAAACGTGTATTTTTATCCGTTTATAAAAAAATTCATCAAAAGATCGCTTCTGGCTTTCAAAAATTCCACTCAAAATAAATTTAAGTATGCCAGTTTTTTTTAAAAAATACTTGTTTGCATTTACAGATTTAATTTTTTTTGTTTAATATTATTTAACTGTCTTCTGAAATATATAAATTTATTTTCTGTATAAGTATTAAATTTGAAAGAGTAATTATAATTATACTTTATATCAATCCAAGTTTATCATTCAAAAAAGGAAGAAATAGGACTGAGTCGCCAATTTTTGTGCTGCCATCTACAGGCTGACAATCTTAGATGCGCAGTGGGACAAAATTGTCCCACCTTTTTTTATCTATAATAATTTATAAAAGAATTTACTTTTGAATACAGATAATGTTTGGAATATATTTATTGAACATTGAGGATTTTCTTTGCATCTAATATTTGTTTCAAAATTCATTTTCTTTCTCTAGAAATTTAAAGAAAATCACTGTCAATAAAGGGCATGATTTTTAAAATTATTTTCAATAAATTTGATTAAATTCTCAATGGTACTGCATTTTTTTTAAAAAGTAAGAGGACTTGAAATATCCAATAAAACAATTTTTGTAATAAAATACCTTATGCAAGTTATGACAAAAAATCATAAAGAAGGTGGGACAGACGGTCTCCCACCGCCCGTCAAAGGATTAAACATCATATGTGTTAAAAATATCTAACAGGTTTCAATAAGCTGACTATAACAGAGGAAGCTCTTACAGTGCTGCAAAGTAAATTCTCAAGAAATATTTTACAAATGCTTTTCAGAGAGCTAATATGTAAGAGAAACAATTTTGTTTCTCTCATGTATTAGCTTCTCCTCACAAGGGATAAATGACAAAAAATATTTCATAAAATACAAAATGTAGAAATGAAGTATTCTGATACAGTATGGAAAAATTAATCTTGATTTTCTAAGTAATTAATCACAAAACGATTTTTGTTTAAATAGTTAACTAACAAATAAATATTAATTCTACACAGAGAAATATATTGTAACACCATAGAAAAGTTTAATAGAAAATTTTCAAACTTCAAGTTTCATGTTTTCTTTTTTTTATATTGAAGACTAAATCTCTTTGGCCAACTTTTTATGATTTATGTCAACCATCATTAGTTGCAGTCTTTCACACACACATTTCCCATTATTCCTAATTTAAATGTCTACAAACTTTCTTATCCTGATATTATATGCTGAAGGAAAAATAGCAAAAACCAGATTACTAGCAAATTTTTCTAAAAAGTTCATCTTTTTAATATCGAAATGAAGATTAAGGTATAAAAAAGAAACATACAAACAAAAATAAAACTATTAACACAAAAATAATTATTTTCAGAAGCATATTTTCACAACAGGGTAAAAATACAACAGACTAAAAATCAGTGCTTCGAAATGTACTAAAAATAACAGAAATGAATATTCCAAGAAAATTCATATGTTAAATCTTAAAATTCATGTTTCACATCATGAAATGCATTCTTTAAGTTACCAAAAAAAAAAAAACCTCACTTTTTACAAAATAGTATAGAACTATAAACATTTTCGACAGACCTGGGCTTTAAAAGATATTCATTCATTGCTCTTAAAGGAGTGATAAAATTCCTGTCAGTAAATTTTTTGCTTAAATCCATTTTCTGCCTCTCCTCTTTCCTTTTCTCTGAAAAACAAATTTTTATTAAAAAATAAATCATAAAGAGTATTTCCATTAATATCATGAATAAAAAATGATACATGAAATCTTATTATTCCTGTATTTTGAAGCAATACTTCAGTATACTTAGAAAACTTAATAACTAAACCAAAATATACCTGGATAAATGTATTGTTACAAATCCATAAATGCCACTTCCCTGCTATGTAAATTTCATGGTTGGAAAAAGACATCTACAGGGGGTTTTTACTAGCTATCGGGAGAGGTCAAGTCTACACCCCCTGACCTTTTGCAACAACAATGAATGTTCTCGAATATGCTTGAATCAGGGTGTCTACTCAAAAAAAAAAGAATGTAAGTTTCCCCGACTTTTCCAGACCAAAAGCAAAAAATTTCCAGTTATCTTTTTTTTAATGGCTGATTGAGTCACTGAAAAGCCATTTTATGCACACAAGGGGTAATAGACGGGTCCTTACTCCTTTCATCCCAAACTACGACATACATCAATGCATTAGCCAGGATTCTAAACTTTTTATAGAAAAAAAGTATTTTCAATAAAAAAATAACTTTTTTTCAGATAAAGGTATATCAGAGTAAAATTAAATATGTTTTATATTATAAGAATCATAAGAAAATGCAATTTCGATCCCAAACAAATCATTTAAGATAACACAATTAAAATGTATTTTTAGTTCAAGATGGTTCTTGATAAATTTATAAATGTGAAAATAATATGGCTTATTCATACAAACATTATAACCTAAGCCATAACCTATTTGTTAAAAAAAACTTGAAGTTAACTAAAGTATTTTAACAAAAATTAGATTTCCTTTATCTGAAAAAAAAAAGTCATTAAGTACCAGTTAAGATTTCAATACAATAATTGACTGAAAAAAATGGTAAATTTAACTTTAATGAAATAATTTTTACAAAATTGATATTTTTGCTCTGCTGTAGTTCTTTAAGAATCTAATATAATCACATCTATATAAACAAAAAGAACATCTGGATATTTTAAAATCACAAGGAAAAGAATTAATAACTCGGATCTTTTATCAAGCCATCAAGTTCATCTATTTGCTTCTCTGCTTCTTGTTGGATTTTCATTTTCTTCACTTTAAATTCTTTTATCACCTCTACACACTCTTATTTTTAGATGCTTGTTCTTTGGACTTTTTCTCAATAAGTTTTTTTTCATTTAGTTCTTCATGATAGCAACTGTGAGCATTTCTAGCAGCAAGCATAATTTGTTTTGTTATATCTACTTTAAATAAATCTCCAGAATTACTAACAGCATCACAAACAGTTCCCAAAGCAATTACCGACCTTTCTTGCATATTCTCAATCAGCGTAGCTTTATTAATGCTGAAACCAATATCAACAGCAGCTTTTCCATGTGACATAATCAGAACATTTTTTGCAAACATGAATACGTTTTGATAGTTAAGTGTTTTTATCCATCAATGAAGAATAGAAAACATTTAGTCTTTCACTCTCATGTTTGAATTCTGACATTTCCTTTTTAACACGAGGAGATGCAATAAATTTACAAAATTCTGATTTCACTTTATCATAATTCTGTCATTTGATGGCAATCCACAAAAGTATCCAAAGCTATTTCTATCTTCTGAACACAGGATGAACTAGAAGCAGATATTATGTTTGGAGACAGGCAGCTTATGCCTCTAACAAGCTTAAAACATAATGGATTTCTTTCTATTAATTTCACAGTCATTTTCTGTAAAAATGAAAGACATAAAAATTTAAAATTTGACTTGACAGTATCTGATGCTTTACTTTCATTAGGACTGTGCCTTGCTTCAAAACCAATGTTCACATCAGTGATTGGTAAAAGATTACACTTTTGGTTCACATCAACTTTCAATAATTTATTTGCAGAACTGTTTGTCTCTAAAACACGTTTAATAAATCTCTTCATTAAACTGTGAAGCATCAAATACGTTTCCTCATACAGGAAAGGTGCCATTGGCTTACCAGCCTGGAATTTCATTAAAAAACCCTGCACTTCTGATGCCACTGATATAAAGAAACCTAATTTTGCTTCTAAAAGCTCACTGCATTTTAACATTGATTTCATTGTACCATCAGTCTTTGTATCTGGCTCAGCCTTTTTAGCTTCCACCTCTTGAACAAAGACTATCAAGTGTGGCAAAATATCTAAAGCCCCTTTGTGCAACAGCTGAACTATCTAGCCACCAAATGGAACAAAATTTCAGTGGTAAAATATTCATATTTGTCAAACAAACAAAATCAGAACGTCTAGGTGGTGAATCTTTAAACAAACTAAAGACAGCATAGAGAAATTTATTTATATCCCAGGATGTACTTTTATGACCAGTTTTAAAAGCACCATGGACAATGTGGTGGCAACAAGATCCAAAAGAGATTTAGAGACAGCGCACTCTTTTAAATCATTTTGTAGCAATGAATGCAATTTATGATTAACATTTGGACCATCCATAGATAATTGAAGTATTTTCTTTATATCTGATGATGGAATAGAAATTTTTAGAGCATTCAGTAAGGATACTGCATCCGAATGCCCAAGAAAAACTGATGCTAAATATCATGTTGTAACAGCATTCACATTTTTTTGCCAAAATCTGACATGTACAGTGAACTCCCGATTATCCGGCATTCAAGTATCCGGAAAGCTCAACTAACCGGAAAAATTAGAAAATGAGTTTTTCTAAAAGTTTTAAATCTGCACGCCAAAATTTAGCATGCGTGCGCGTCCCGTTCCATTCACGCGGGCAATTTATTTCTGGAATGCAATGTTCGCTCCGCACGGAGGGGTGTAGAAGGGGAAAAAAAAGCAATATAAAGTACTGTGACGCTCACAGACTTGCTTTATGGGGGGGGGGGGGGCCCACCCTTCGTCGAAAAACAAGACCTAAAAACGAATTTGACAATCAGAAAAAAAGGTAAAGGGACAGAATCGGTTTAAAAAAAATTAAAAAAAAGCTCATGGGGGGAGTACTCCAGATTAGTAAGTCTCTTTCTTTTCCTTTATTTATTTACCCTCCAAATACTGGCAGATGTTGATTTCGATTACGTAATATCACGTGCGGGAGAATTGGAGGCGCGCGTATTGAGCAATAACTCTTGCGATCTTCTAAAAGATAATTAGTTTTGATATTCAATCTGGGATTTGTTAATGATCACTTAAAAGAGTTTTATTATGCTTTCTGAGTAGAATGTTTTTCAGTTTCGTCGGCTATTTTTATTTTTACAATCTATATATTTACGGTAAAGATTCAGCTACAGATCATGTATATATTTTTAAATCATCAATGTTAAAAATTAAAATCTTCATATGTTTTGTAAATACAATGTTGTGGAAAATACAGAAGTATTCTTAAAAATTATATTTAATGCATATTTCAAAATGACAAAAACAAATTATTTGACCAAAAAAATCTTTAAAAAAAAGGCTACAATCTGGCGGCCCCCCCATTTTTCCCGTCACACTCAACTATCCGGACTTTTCAGGTATCCGGAAATCAGAGTTCCACGAGGATTCCGGTTAGCTAAGCTTTTACTGTATGTCCATTTGGCCCTTCTGAACAACTTTGTTTCAAGATTCATCAAAACATATAACATACGAATCTAAAGAGGAAAAAACAGCTGATAATTCTTTTTACAAGAAAGGAGCCAATACAAAACAAATTGTATATGATGTCTTATATTTTGTCATTTTGAATTTTTCAGCTATCTCACGGTCAGGAAACATGAGTTTACAAATATCAGGCAAGTCCAAATTTGAATGAAAAGAGGAATGTGCTATAACTGTACAAAGACACTACACTATTTCAGCTTTAGTTACTTGGTCAATAAGGAGGTACTTATTGATTGTTTTTTTTCAACTGCTAACAGTTCCTTTAGAAGAACTTCCTTCATCTAAAAAGTTGAGGGTTGAAGTAATACTCTCAGCTGACTCTGTTTCCATAAGCACTGAAACACTGGTTGCAGACACTGATTCTTTACTCACAGGCAAGGAAGCACTAGGCTGAGATTTATTTATAAAATTTTCCAAAAAAAGTTGCAAACCTGAAGAATTTTTAAATTTAATATTTTTCTGATGCTTAGGTCCTTTTTCATGGCTAATGATTGCCTGACACGCCATATTGCTTAAAGAGAAAGTTTTCTTCCAGGCTGAACATTTTACAAAACATGGATTTTTTTCAACAGGTTCCAACCATGTTGATCATTTAGGGTTAAGCTCCTTGTCACACCAATCATGATTAAACACACTTTTCTTTGACATTTGGCAGCATAGAAAGAAAAATATTTTATAGTATTTTAACTAAAGCTGATTAAATCAAGGAAATCCAACTGTCATTGTTTGTTGCCACCCCAGGGAGGAAGGGAGAGAACAATGTGGATTCTGACTCAAAGGGGTTTTGTCAGGCTCTGGGAAGACTGGAATGTGTCGTAGTGGACAAAAGGTGGTAAGGAGAATTGGTTTAAGGAAAGAAACTTACTTTCCTCTAGCAGTCTCAAGTTGTTGCAAAAAAAATTCATTTCAGGGAAATTTTTACACAATTTTTTAAGAGAAAAAAAGGAAAATAAATCTTTTCAAATTGAATTTCTTTACTCAAGAAATTTTTCCAGGTTTTCAGCAGAAAAATGCAAAGTTCCCTGCCTTTTCCAGGTCATCCAGGTGGGTAGACATCCTGTTGAATTTTGGTCCTATCTCTATTAGGAAAGGAGATACAGAGAATGTATTAGATGATTCTATGTGATGTCACATCCTGTCAGGAGAGGTACAAATACCCGGATGTGCCGAGACATGTGTGTGTTAGAATCTGTATCTTGAATATCTTTGGAGTCTTGTTCGCATTGCAATTTGGTCATCTGTTAGACGCTGAGCTCTACTGTTGGTGCTGTTTCTGTCATTAATGGTGATTTGAGGTCTGCTTGTATTGCTAATTTGTGCAAGTGCTGTTTTTTTTCATGCTACCTGTGCTTCAAGTTTTCTGGAATATTCGTTATATAAAGCATCATTTCAATTATCCAGCTTGTGGACTGCTTTCACTGTACGATTTCTGTAACAGTATCTACTGAAATTAATAAATTACATGTATATCACTTAAATGTGTGTTGATTTGAATTACCTGATTCTGAATGGCTTACTGAATGTTAAAAGTTACTATCCTAGTAAATGAGCTCAAGCATAAATTTCAACAGACCAACAAAGTGCAAAAAGAAACAGAGGTGAAGAATCTTTAAAATATGTGTTTTAATATAACTTCATTGAAATTTCTCTATAAAAAAGTAGCATATCATGAAATTAATCATTTAAAAATTAGGAAAGCTACCACCTAGTAGTTTTTCAACCTTGCATTTTTCAATAGTCAGTTTTAAGTCACCAATTTAAAGTTTATGATTTATTTCCCCAAAATAAACTACTTGCAAAATTATTCTAGATTCATTTAATTCTTAAAAAATTATACAAACAGCAAAAGAATTCAAAATTAATGCTTTTCAAATAGCCTCAATCTTGCATTAAAAAACCAAAATTATTTAATGAGAATAAGAGCTTATAAATGGGAAAACTTCATATACATTCAATGAATGTCATGATGGCTCTAAATCAGATGATAAGTGTTTGCGGAAAACACTTATGCTCAATCTGAACAATTACTTTAAACAGAATGTAGAGAGTAGGAATGAATGGATAGCTCAGGAAGGTTCCTCAAGTGATGTTATGAATAAGGTGATAAAGAAGGATTAAGCAAAACTGAGTGTTTAGATGTCATCTTATGAAGCTATCTAAGGGCCATTTGGGGATAGATCTCAAAATTTTGAACTGTGCTCATACGCTGGCATCCCCCTTTACAAACTTTTCAACTGTACCACTGCTGCGGGAGAGGAATCAGTGGAAGGGACGATTTTCTGGTTTTGTGTAGGAAATTGTACTGAGCATTGTTACATGTAAACAGAAGCAGTGAAAGAATTAGTGGGTTCAGAGGACTTAAAAAATTAGTAAATAAATTTCTTGCCAGTCTTGTTATGAATGGTTTCTATTTATTTCATTTTCAACTCTGAGTGGAAAATTGAATTTATGAGGTACCAAGATGGACTGGTTACAATCTGAAGCATTATGTTTTGTATTACCAGCACCTCAATGCAATAGTGTTTTTCGTCCCAGATCCTGAATGGGAGCTGCATACATCAAAATGGGCCTAATTTGTTAATACAAGAGTACTTTGCCTTCAAGTGAAAGACTGGAATGCCTTCCAATTAGAAGTAAACAAAGATGAGTTTGGAGCCAGAGTATTTCTTAAAAGTAGCTTATTTACCCACAATAAGTGACCTGGTTATGAAATTTTAGGCCAATATATTTAAAGCTAAGTCTGAATTAAGGTAGTCAATCAAAAATGAAATAATAGACTAAGTAACATTCTTTGAAGCCAAATATCATATATGGACTTGCAACAATTTCTATCTGCAATGATAATTTTCCTTGTGTAAGGGGCTATTCATATATTAATTAGCATTTTTCCCTTTGAAATTGCAAAACAGAATTTTTAGTGCAAATTTGGATTCTCCAGATCAAGTAAACTTGAAAATGTATAAAATTTAATCGATTGAAGCAAATCTTTGCTGAAGACTTATTAGCTGCCAAAATTTTGATCTCCTAATTTTAAACGAGATTATAAATTAGGATCATGAAGAAATAAATCAAACCAAGTGAAATCAAAGCAATTGTTAAATTTAAAAAAGATACAATATAAATATTATTTAAATATTTGAACAGAAAGAGATGAAGTTAAATTTCAAGATACAAAAATTGTTAAAATAGTGACAAATATGGTTTCAATATTTCCCCCTCCAATTTGTTAAGATACACCACAAGTGTTCCAATACTTTTCAGGTCTAATGAAGAATTTTAGATTTGCAGAGTAGGATGAACAATAAATCACAAAATAAAATGCAGCATGCCTCAAATAGAAAAGGTGCAAATATTTTTATAAATAAAGAACACTATGAGAGGAATTTCACTAAAGTTTCAAGATTAAGGCATGAACACAACTTAATCTATGTTGTAGGCATACAGTTGCACTAGGCTCACAGCTAAAATAGCTACATAACACATTGTGCTGAATCATGCCAAATTTAGGTTTGCTGATTTAGCAAAAATCCACAAACATATACAGTACAATCCGCTTAGCATAATTGCGGTTAATGTTATAATTCACTTTATATTACCAAAAACCTCTGGTACCAAACCGACGTATTCAAATGTACACAAAATTATTCATTTAGTGTGATCACTACGTCGTTTAATGTTATCAGTTTTGAAGTAGAGAACTGACCAATCCCTCATTTTCAACCAGCGTTAACAATTGACGTTTGTAGAATTTCTCGCTCCACTTGTAAGGAAACATCTGGGGGCCACTTTCTCCCACACATCCCAAGAATTTCGGGGTTTATCTTTTATAACCTTTCTTTGAAGGTCGTCCATTTAGCGAGCAAGGACGAGTTTCACATTTTTTTGTCTGGACTAGTGGACTGGTTTAAACAACAGCTATACTGCCAGGTCTGGTTTGAAATCAGTTGAATAGCCATAAAGCACTGTTGCCAGCGATTGAATTAATGCAAAATAGATATTAAAAAAAGAACCAATTTGAGTGTTAAGGAGAAAATTAAAATTCTTAACAGGTATGAAAGTTTACCTAAAATGTGTCAACGCAACGCTGTGGCACAGTTAAAAATTTCACAGCCTCTTCTTTGTAAAATTTTTAAAAATCGTGAAGCCTATTGAGGCAAACAAAAGAAAACACCAATTGTAAGCGAAACAGATGCAGCAAAGACGAAAAAGTTGAAAAAGCCCTGAAACTTTGGTTTACAAATGTACGAGAACATGACTCTCCAATCAGCGGCCCACTAATGCGTCAAAAAGCAGAAGATTTGGCAGCAAAAATGGGCCCAAAAGAATTTGTTACTACAGATGGTTGGTTCCACCGTTGGAGAAAACGGGAAAACATCATTTTCAAGCAAATTCATGAAGAACCAAAGTCAGCGGCAGGATCAATGGATCGAAAAAGAGTGGCCGAAACTCATTGCATCATATGCCCCAAAAGATGTGTACAATGCAGACGAAAGTGGATTTTATTATAGAGCTATGCTAAGCCATACTCATCTTTTTAAGGGTGAAAGTACAAAAGGCCATAAAGTTTCAAAGAAGAGCGTGACTATTCTGTGTTACGTCAGCACGACTGGAGAGAAAGAAAAAAAAAACTTTTAGTGATTGATAAAAGCAAAAAGCCATGTTGTTTCAAAGGCATAAAAAAGCTTCCAGTCACTACTTCAATCATCAATGTTGTATTTTTGCCAGCCAATACGACGTCCTTCTTGCGATGAAGGAATAATTCATGCTTTAAAGGTGTACTACTGGAATGAAATGCAGGCAAGAATTTCAGAGAGTTTCGAAGACAATGAAGAAATCAGTGCAAATGTCTTGGCAAAAAAAAAAAAAACTCTTCTGGAAGCAGTGCATCTCTTAACAAGTTCCTGGAATCGGATATCGGCTGACAGGATCAAAAACTGCTTTGCCCACGGAGGATTCTGTGAGGCATTAGATGAACAACTTCAAACTGTCATTGAGCCTCCTGAAGGTATGCAAAAGGAAGAGTATGAAGAAAGGATGTCCACTGATGAGGACTTTCCAGTAGCTGCCATACTAACAGACTTGGAAATTTGCCAAGCTGTTTGTGAGCAAGACCAAGCAATAAAATTTGACGATTCCGAGGGAGATGAAGTGTTGAAGAAAACTTTCCAACGAACAACGGAATGAGGAAAGCCCTTGATATTTTTAAACACAGCGTGCAGCATCGCCCAAAAAATTTTAAAAAACAATACGAGTATGAACAATATATAAATGAACTGTTAAGGAATAATTGTCGACAAGCAAAAATTAATGAATTTTTTAAATTTTGATTTTTGAAATAAATTATAGAGAGTCTGAGGTAAGTGTTTATTTTTGCCCTTTATTTTTCTTTTCCCTTGATGTGATAAAAATACAGTTGATTTTACCCAGTTTGGTTATTGTTATCAAAATCCTTAAGTCCCGAAGTGATCACATTAATCAGAGTCTACTGTATTCCCATTTTGAATTTATTTTGTAATTGCATCAGCAGCATCCAGTAATTGCATCAACAATATTGTCCATAATTAACTAACTAATTACTATATAAACAAATAACAAAAATCATGCTTCAATAAAAATTAAAGCACATTAAAAGAAAATATTTAGAATGGAAAAGAAATGGAAGACAAAGGCCACAGAGGGAATAATTTTTGACTATTTTAGTCATTCCCTTGACAGAAAATTTATTCATATTAGAACTCCAATGGCGAGTGGCCTTTGAAAGTGTTCGCCATTCGAGTTCTCTCCCATTTCTTCTATTCTAATTATTTTCTTTTAATGTATTTTAATTTTTTATTAAAGCATGATTTTTGTTGTTTGATTATATAGCAATTAGTTAGTTAATTATGGACAATATTGTTGATGCAATTACTGGATGCTGCTGGTGGTTGCTGCATAAAAGGTATACTGTTATCACTATTGTTTACTTCTTCTGTATTTTCTTTTTTGTATTGAAATAACAGTTACATTACAGTATAATTATCATTAAAAAATGAAATGAATTTTCCAAATACATCATCCAATTCTGAAAATTTCAATTCATGACCAATACAGATTCTAGAATTCAAATTTAAAAAAAAACTGAATTGCATTAAATATCAATAATTTATTTATACAATTCTTAAAAAAATTTTTTGAAAAAATCCTAAAACAAGTCATTAGATAATAAATGGATATTAACAGCCAGGTATCTCATAATTAAAAGAAAGCACTGCAGTGCATTTTTTAAAAAATGGAACTGTGTTTCAACAGTGTGGAGCTAATTAATTTTAGATTTATTTTCCAATCTGAAAAACAAGTGTATGTACAAGAATGTCATTCTAACTTACGAGATAATGTTTTAGCTGCTTCCTTCTCTTCCTCTGTTTTGGTTCCTTGTGCAGAGCCAGATTTTTTATCACTTGTTTGATCATAATAAATGCTGGCTATATGGAAATTGCGTTGAAATGATTTTTCTAACTGTTGAGAATAAGGGCACAGAAAGCCACACACAGGGAATGTCACTGGAGAAGGAACAAGCAGAAGCAGACAACTTCCATAACCTAAAAATAAAATATTTAAGTAACTGAACCATTTTTCACTTTTCTTATGTTGATCCATTCCATTTCTGAAAAGAAAAAAAAGAGGGAGTGGTCTCAAATAAACTTTCTTGTATACAACTTAACACGGGTGGGGGAAAAATACACCAAGCGGTAGTAACATATGCCATTCCCTAACACAGGTGAGGAAAAAATACGCCAAGCTGTCAAGCCTTTTTTTGCGCCATTATATGGTGAAGAAACCAAATATGCAACTTGAATGCCTTTTTTTAACTGATTGAAACGAAAATTTGGCACAGATCTACAATTAGGGTTAGAAGATCTCATGCCAATTTTCATTTATCTAAGTCATTGCATTTAGGAGTTATCATGTTTACAAGCCTTCGACGAATTTAGTTCAAAATTTAATACTGACCTACATTCATGATGATAAAGCTGTGTACCAAATTTCATCCATCTAGCTATTTAAGTTTTGGAGTTATCGTGCTGATATGAACATGGCCAGCCAGCCAGCCAGACTTGGTTAATACAAAATATTTAATCAAAATTATCTTTTTAGAGTAGATGAAAAATGATAGGTGACTGTTTTGAAAAACTTCTTTATCTATGAAACATAATTTTTATAATGAAGTTTTCACCAAATAAAAATTAATATCAGTTGCAAAAACTTTAGATGTGGCATTTAATTGCTCTTTTAGTAGAAAGAATCATAAATAAGAAAATGAACTTATACAAAATTAAATTTCTATTTCATTTTTAAAACAGGATACTATATTAAAATCTAAGACCAGTATTTAATCCATTCTTAGATTTTATTTTATTCTTTCATATTTTTACTTAATCATACTTACCTTTTGCTTAATCAACCATATTCATTCGTGCTTCATTCAACCAACTTTTCAGATATCCTTTTTTATTATTATTGTTTTATGGATCAAGGATTTCTCAGTTCCCATTCCTTTTTATGTGTCACGCATAAAAAAAGTTTCGTTCGAATGCTAGCCAAATCAAACCTGTTTGCTGAATCGATTGTTTGATTCTTCTCCACTATTTGTATTATTATTTCGATATGAAAAATGTCACATCAAATGTTATAAAAAATTTTAGTCTAAAGTAATAATCAAAGGTCTACTTTATTTCCTGTTTCATTTTAGTTAAATCTTCCTCCCTGCTAATCCATTTGTTAAATTGTGCTGACGCCCCAAAAAGAGTGAAAATGGCAGTATTCTTGAGTGCTTTAGAATTTTGCTGCATATCTTCAGAACTACTTAACTAAAAAGGCTGAAATTTTGAACAGTGGTGTTTCAAAGTTGATGCCTTTTCAACTGGTATCGATTTTTTCAATAATTTTCATAAGTTTAATAATTAATTATAATATATGATTTTAAATTTGAAAAAAATGCACATTTTTTATTTGTGTTATGTATCAGTTTAATGTACAGCAAGAATTATTGCAACTGATATATTATATCTAGAGATATGTAAAAAAAATCAGGTAAGATTCATTTAACATTAAAAGGCTAAAATTTCAGCTGCCATAATTCATCACCTACTTCATTGAAGTAGCAAAGTTTTATATGCATTCAAGCTAATTTAATTGGGAGAATTTGAATCAGCATTCCAAATTCGGTGTTGCCATTTGAAAAAAATTGGATTAGTGCAGGTTTTAATATGAAGGTGATCCCTTGCATAAACAAAAATTACATACATTTTTAGAGGCTATTTTTTTAAGGGTGACAGAAAGTTTTGGTTTTGATTTGTGATAATTAGGCTTGTGAAAAAAACAGCATTCAGATATTACTGATAAGCTTTAAGAATATTATTGCTAAACTCTGAAAGTTGGAATGCTTGATGTTCAATATTAATTGTCATTTAACCCTTTAAGACCGAACCCGCACGATCATGTGGTTTAGACATTAGCTAGCATTTCTGCTTCCTGGAAAGTTGTATTTAACAAATGCCGGAAAGTAACCACTGTTCTAGTTTCCAGAATATCAATAGTATCTAGTTTTCTCAAAAGACGGCAGAGACAGTCCATATTTTAATTATAATCGCGTTAAATCTGTTTTCAAAAAATTCGCGCTACACAATAGAATTACTTATCTGTTGCAATTAGCTAATTATTAATACATATTTGATTTCTTAGATACCAATTGTTAATTTAATGTCGAAATAAAAGGAAAAATAGGAAAATATGTTAGTTAAGAGTTAATATAATTACTCTTTAGGCGTAATATTTGTTTACCCGTACGATCGTTCGGGTTCGGCTTTATTTAAGCTCACAGTCCGAAAATCGACTTCCTTTCTGTAGTGTCTTCTCGCGTGATCCTATGCATACATCTGTGTTTTCTTTCAACTGTATCACTAAGTAACGGCCTTAAGAATTGAAATGGGTACTATATTAAGAAAAAAATTTAACTTAAAAAATACATGGTTCATTTCCGTTCATCTAAAAATGAAATATTTTACATATAAACAATTTTTTCTGCTTTTAGCTTTTTTTCCAAGAGAGTTTCACGAAATATGTCCTACTGCCTCCAATGGTCTTAAGTATTCCTCAAGAAACTTCCGCAAACCGCATTGTCGTTTTTACCGTATTAGCACTCAAATGTGACAAGCTCTTTCAAAGTATTTTGAAAGCTTTGTAACAAAGGAGACTACTCACAGAAAGTTCCACACTTGGATTTCCCTCTATCATTGAAATCCTATCATCCTCCTTAGTTTACTATTGGGGCAGCATGCAGAATTTGGTGTCAGTACATGTGTTTGTAATTATTCAGCTCGGACAAAGAAAGTAGGTACAAAAGCCATCAAAACTGACGCTAGGATCAGCGATCACGTATGTACATCTGAAAATACCGCCGGTCCTAATGATAGTGGGAAATGATGGATGGTCCTTTCTTGAATATAATCAGTATAAGAAAGGACTTTGCACACAATAGACAATGTCGGAGGAAATACAGGGAGATTTTCTAAAGAAGCAGGGGGATTGAAGGAGGCCATCCGACATCTCGTGAAGGCGCTGCAATTTCTATTGTGCAAGAAAGACTGGAAAACGAACAACCAGATATTGCATGATCCGTGAACTTTCATTTCCCTTCTAAAAATACAGGAGTATCCCTTATTTCAGAAGAAAGCACTTCTAAAACTCGGTGTGAGAAATGTGAGGTATATATGTTTATCAAAAACTAAGTTTTGTTTCAAATATTTTCATTTAAAAAAAATTAGTCATTAAAATTGTAATTTCCTTATTTACAAATATGTTTTTTCTTATAAATTATAAATTGTTTATTACGATGCTTAATTATTTGTTTCTTTGAGTAATTAGTATTGAATGAAAACCAAACCATGAAAAAATAAATTAGGTGAAACTTACACAGATAATGCCTAACTCTCATGATTGTACGGGTTCACATTGACAAAGAAAAAGCCTAACCCGCACGATTGTACGGGTTCACGTTGACACAGAAAAAGCCTAACCCGCACAATTGTATGGGTGCGGACCTGAGTTTGAGGAACATGCTAAATTTTTTAAATTATTTTTTACAGTATCAGTAGGATCCAAGGGTACGTATAAACTAAAAAAAAATTAAATTTAAGGATGAAAATATGTCCGATCTTAAAGGGTTAATATAATTATGCAATGTACACGGATTAATTTCTAACATTATTCAATCTAAATATTTTAATTTTTATTAAATTTTCTTTTAATTATTGAAACATTTATATATCCTTTATCTAAAGATAATAGCATGAAGGAATGGCTGATGTAGTCAACTTTATTTTGCACAAAATCTTCCGCTATATACAATCTTAAATATTGTGTCATGTTTCTATAACTATTTCTTAAGCTTCCTTTAATAAATAATGCGTAAATAAATGCTTCCTTTAATAAATAATGCGTAAATAAATGCTTCCTTTAATAAATAATGCGTTATGTACTTAAATGCAAAATGAAGGAAAAAAAGAGAATCCATCCACAAGACAACTTCCCCTTTTTTATTTTGAGAGCGAAACGTTGGCACACTCGAAGTAAATAAAAAATCTACTTCTAGTTTTTGGCAAAGTCTAACAGAAAGTAACCCCGAGACACGTAGAAATACGAGCTACGTCATTCATTGGTGAAGCATCGGAAGTATAGGGTATTCTGTATTGTCAAAATAATCTGTCTTGGATTTATAGACAGAGTTGCATCCTGTACAGTAGTAACAATTTAATTTTAAAAAATACTGAAGATCCAAACTAAATTACTTACTCAAGAAAAAATGGTGTATGTCTTTTATATACCTATGAATGTATTATTTTAGAATTAAAATCATTACCCAACAGTTTGTGCATTTATATTCATACCACACACTAAATAATTATTCTGTAAAGCTTAACAACCAGACATTCATATTTTCAAATATTGCAAGTAGTTATATGCAATTAAATAATTAAATCAGAAGATATATATACAAAGTAAGCAAATATTTTAAATATGTAGCACTCCAGTACACACAGAAAAATATACAATATAAAAAAAATCATACCTTCTATATTTCCAAGAATTTTAGCATTGCCACCTGTGCTTTTAAAACTTGTAAATGAAACATTTTGGCCAAAACATGAACGTAAGAAAGCTTTTGAATTTCTCCCAAATACAGCTTTGTGCATATTTTGCCTAGAAAGTAAATTACAGATTTGTAAAACTATTACAGAAAGTTAAGTTGCTCACAAGCATCTTATAAACTGTTTATAGAGTCTCACAAATTTCAGAGAACTTTTATAGGAAAATTACGTCAGTGAAATCTTCAGATTCAGAGGGTGAAATACTGATGCCATGGGCGGGGGAAATGGGGGAAGGGAGGGGAATACCAGTAATGAAATAAGAACATAATTTTTCCTCCCTTTCTTTCCTTGAATTGATGATTCATATGTCTTTCTGAAAATGCTGTTGAGTTTGTATGATTGCTACAGCTTGTAGATGAACTAGCAATAAATAAATGCATATTTGAAGAGAAATATGTCGGACTGAAAGATTTTCAACTATATTCTAAATCAGGAGTGGGGAACCTTTTGCACTGAAAGGCCTCATTAAACTTCGACAGTTGGGCAAAAGGTCACATAAGCAGAATCTTAAAGGTTATTATTATGTAATTATTATATTACAGACAAGTATATTATTTCAATGTAAATAACTGGTAAGGCCATATAAGAAACTCAAAAAAACTGCAGGTTCCCCCACATCTGTTCTAAATAATTCTGTGTAAATAATTAATGTACAAATTTTTTTTGGTTTTTCAAAAATAAAATACTAATATAAATGCTACAGTTTTAAAATATAAGAAACAATAAAACCATCATTTACTGAAAACAAGATTTTAAAAAAAAATTAATGACAAATGTATTCTAAATGATGAATTTTATTTAAATGGTGCATTTTACATTTATGCTTGGCTGTTCTTGAAAGACATACATAAACTGACAACTGTTTTGTCAAATATGAGAAATTAAATGAATGGCATATCAAAAATACTCCCATTTAATTAAGAATTACAAAACATCTATTTAAAATACTGCATTCACATTATTTAATATATTTCATATTTAGACAAAGGCATAATAAAGAAATCTTTTGAAATAAGATAAAATATAACACTTCATGGGGTTTTTTTTATGGGTTTTTGTTACATACAGTTAAACAGTATGCACCAATTTCAATCTGTAACTTTTCACCATGAATTACTGGTTTCCTAATTTTAGGTACCATCTTAAAAATCGGACACTGTCAGCATGCATCTTCTATTAAAAAAATTTTTAATTGTAAAAGAATAAGAATGATATGGAACATATAAGCTATATATTTGTAGAGTTTGTTAACAAAATGTCTACAAAGTTCACAGGTGAAAAGGGGGATGACTTTTTTTAATGGTTATGGACTTGAGCATATTAAAATCTTGATAGTAGACATTTCTAATGGCATTAAAAGAATAAAAAAAGTTATTCATTGAGTTTTAATTTTATTTTTACAGTTTCTCACTGAAGTTTCTTAATTTAAAACTAAGAAAAACAGTTTTTCCCCCAGTCCTCCTTGAAACTGCATTTTTTGTTCCTTATCTCAAGACTTTCTGCCATTTTTTCCCCCCTTGCAGATATTTCAAGGGGCAGCATTAGATTTTCCAGATAGGAGCTTTTCAATATTTATACTGCTAAATAAACATTAAACAGTGAAAAAATACTTTTGTTCTCAGAATGTTTATAAACTTTATCTTAATTTTGCTACACAACAATTAATTAGAAAAAATAGTGTTAATAAATTGGTGGAAGTCTTCACTTTAAAAACCAAATACAAATCATTACAACTTTTCATGATTTGTGGCTTAAATATCTTACAAAATACATGTTCTTAAATTTTTTACAATTCTTAATCAGTCTTTTGACTCTTTTAAAATATCATTTTACCAGATACTATCTAATCCATGGAAATAGCCAGAAAAATCATCAGTCATTAAAGCCTTAGAAGCTTCAGAGAAAAGCCAGAGTATCCACAAATCTCATCAATATATATTTTTTTTTTCATCATGAGCTGAGCCAAGTAATTCGTCTTCAGTTATTTATTAAAATTAGAAAGATTCGAAAAGATTAATTTAAAGAAAAGATAATTTCATTCTATATAACAGATTAAACCTGACTTTTCATTTAAGAATAACAGTGGATATATATGCTATAATATGTTAAAAACAGCACTCAAAATATGTTTGTATATGCAAGTTTGTATTTTGACCTTTATTGCATTTTGATCTTTGTTGCCATCTAGTAATTTACTAAAAATCTGAAGTCATCTAGCCAGTGGCGTAGCTAAGGGGATGGGGCAGTTTGCCCCGGGCGGCACTTGGAAAGGGGCAGCAAAATCAGACGTGTAGGAAAACAATTTTATAACGAAGAGCAGCATCACTAGCTCAATCATTGTATACATAAAAAAAATAATAACTATTGTGATTAATTCATAATTTTCGCTTTTTTTCGGTAAATTGCCAATGTGTGAAAGAAAGACTGGTGGTGGAAGCGCAATTTCGCAACCTATCTGCAGAGATCAAGGGCGTCACACGACGAATTGCATTATTAAATAAAAGATTTTTCTCTGGAATATATATATTTTTTATTTTAAAGTTTATTTAACTTGTAAAGGAAAGGCGGCAAGTTGTAAGTTCGTTGCAGGCAGAAAAAGTTGCAGCTATGCAACTGCATCTAGCAAACTGCTTTATTATTGTTATTTTAGAAGTTTACTCAACAGTGTTACAAAATGCTATGGAACTACAGCATGCATCATTTGTGAATGTTGGAGTGTCAGATATACATCTGAAAACTGTACAAGTATATAAACATAGCTGGACTTTGGTCACAGGTTAACAATGAAAAATAATATCTGTTTAGAATGTAGATGAAACAGGTAAAAATGAAGCATGTAAAAATGTTTATTTTCAATAAAATAATTTCTAAAATAAATTGTGAAATAAATATTTAAAAAAATTTTAATTTTTTCAATTACTTAATCTTAAAACATGAATTCAAACACAAACACAAAATAATTTAATTTTAAAAAGGATAATTTACTACCATACCATATACTAAAAAAATACTTTTATTACCTCTGGGACTTGGTAAGTTTATAGTTTAGTATATTATGTATCTTAATGTTCTTCCATTTTTACAGTACATCCATAAACTTTAAGAAGCCAAATCCTATTGCAAGAACGCCTGAAAAAAAAATACTGTAAATATATAAAAGACAATACAAATTTCAATAAAATATTAAAATAAACTAACATTAAACAGAAATTTTAAGAATATAATAGCACACATTCACAAAGTCCATTATAGTAGGGAAAAAAATTAATTATTAATTTTTAAATTACATGGAAAGCATGATGTGCAACAATCAACATTTTCAATTTTGAACAAAATTTGTCAAAATATTAAAACAATTTGGAGTGTTGATTCAAAGCTTTTGTGTGGTGGATTAAGGTCATAAGACATTTAAATACAACATAATCAAAACACATGCCAAAGGTGAACAATTCATATTTGGTGGCATCTTAATCGCATTAGATAAATTCAACACTTTAATTGCTTTGCAACATATCACTTGTTGCATGTATTTCTGACTAAATGCACCATACCAGCATGCTGATCATTCATCTATTTCTTGTAAATTTGGGCATCAAAATAAATAACTTGGTCATATATTTATTACATTAAGTTGACAGACCATTGTATATAATCATGCTTAATCGGAAATACATAATTATGACTAGCATGGATGGACAATAGATTTCACTACTATGATGTAGTCTCTATAAATATTATATGAAATGATGAATAATGAGAATCAGATAGATTTAGATGACTAAATTATATTCTATAATCAATTAGCAATTGGATAAATTTTTTAAAAAAATTAAATATATTCAAATTGAATGGCGACAAAATAGAAGATTCTTAACTTGGCTGATGTAAGTATGGAGCCTTAAATCCATATTTTAGAAAACTTATTTTAACACCCAACAATATTGGCTATAAAATACCAGCAGGGTTTTTTTTTTTTTTGCAGCAAAATTTCTTTTAGCAACACAAAGAGAAGAGTATATCTTGACAAAATGTAAATGGAGATGATTTGCGATTTTAATAGAAACATTTATTGATGTTTAAATGATTTTCAACCTTCAGGTTCAAAACACAAACAAGATTCTTCAAGAATACATACATTTTTATTTCAACAAATAGTAGAAGATAGAGACATAGAAAGCTACAGACATACAAAAAAAAAAAAATGGGAAAGGAGCCAAAAGCATATAAATAATGTTACATTTGAATCAATAAATTGAAAGGGGATAAGTGAACATAATTTTAACCACCAGTCCTTTGTTTCTGAAACCTTATTACTTTCCAGACAACATTAAATAATTTTTTTACAAAAACCTTTAATATAACTTTTACACACGTCAAAAGATAAAACTTCAGAATAATTTTGTTGACACAAGTGGAAAGAAGCATTTAGTAAATATAAATGATAAAGCAATGCACCCGAGCAATGCGAAAATGTATTTTACACATTTAATGCCTTTACAAAAATTCTGAAGTTGTGAAGAAAAGATTCTTTTTGTCTTTCAAAGCATCATCAAATTCTGCCACCCTCAGAATTCTACACCATTTGGATTAATATTTCAATCAGGAAAATGATAACGGACAAATGAGAAAAATAATATTTGGACAGAGAGTGTATAAGATTACAGGATCCTATCAATAAACTGTGCAGATATCCTTTTATCTTTTGGAAGGCAATTATATTCTTCCAAAAAAGCAATATAGTATCACATGACTAGAGTGAATCCTACTATCTCCATTTTCTGCAGGTACACATGGAATAAATTTGTATTTGAAAGAAATCAACTCCTTCTATGCAGAAACAGATAAAGTGCAAGATCCTCGCCTCGCATATCAAAAATCAGTTGGGGGGAGGGGGGAGCTCCATAATTAGGAAGAGGGAATCCATGTATTATGATCATGAAATATCTTGGCACAAGATCTTCCAAGGGAACAGGCTATTTTTAAACTAAAGACATTTCTAAATTCAACAGTAAAACAGACACAATAGAAGGTATCACAAGATGAAGGATATGCAAAACACTGATGCCAATGCCTAATGTCACATGATAAAATTTAGAATCCTAGCAATTAAATCAAATTGCTTAAATCTAGGAGTGGTGTTAGAGTTTACTTGACAGGGGGCACGACCTGCTGTACGGGGGGATAAGTGTAATGAAATTGGTCTCAAATTTTTGCCAGATCTTTATTTATCAACTAATTGAATACCCCGTACAAAAATTTTCCCCAATGGGGGGGGGGAACAAGAGGCACTGGCGCCACCCCTGCTTAAATCAAAACATAAAAATGAAAAATACACTACCAAGAACAGTCAATTAAAATAGGTCAATTGACAGCAGTATTATAAATTGTTGCAGAAAAAATCCAAATAAGATAAGACATAAAAAGCAATGTTTTAAAAGAGTATACAGAATGAAGTAAAATGATCCAATATTTTATTTGCATGGTAAATTAGCATTAGTCTCTAATTTTTACATCTTGAGAGTTGAATTACAGCCTAGCGATTCTGCTTGGTTTTTAAAAGATGCTTATTTGTGCCGTTCTTCACTTGTTACCAGTTTATTGTATTATACAAATCTCCAGAATCTTTTTCTTCCACAGTGTAGGAGGTTAAGTTTTCTGAAGGTATTGATTTCATTCCAAATCTGAGAAAATGGCTAATTCTTTTATTTATATTATGCACTTTTAGAGCTATAATTTTAGTGATTTTTTTATTATACACTGATTTCTTTTTCATAAGTAGAACAGATTTAATGCCTGGTTTGCTCTGTAACAATGTAAAATTTTTTAATCCGAGACAAAAAAAATAAGGAACAGAGTTATTGGAAATAATTATACGCTAGTAGAAACTTATGGCAGAACAGAAACAATGGAATAAGCAGTTTGGGCAGAAGAACTCATAGCCCCAGTTAATTCGGAACACAATATATTTGGTTTGGATTGAGAAACAAAGTATTCCTACAGATGGACAGAAAACTTCAGCCATAATGGGGAACTTCAGCATTTTTTAAAAACACGTGAAAGCCATCCGTATTTGTAGAAAAAATCATTCTAATTTCAAATATGCAAGTGAAATTTTACAGAAAAAATTATTTACTCAAATATTGAGAGTGAAAGATGCACTGAAATAGCAGGAATCATGATGCAATCCGAAACGCACTCTCATTGGACGAGTAGATTCTGACGTCAAGGGTGCCTTCCTTTGCATACTTCTCTTTCGCTAGTTCTGTACTCTGCTTTGAATCAAGGCGCTTGTACCAGCTAACATTTTAAAAGTGAAGTTTTTAGCTTAATGCCTTGAAAGAATGTGCATCTCTCTGAATGCAACAGATTTTCCAACAATCAGCACTCAATGTGACACACTATTCTGTAGTATTTTTATGGATATCTTTGAAAGCTTCAGAACAAAGCAAGCTACTCACTTTCTATCAGTAAAATCCTGATTGCTTACTTATTTTATTACAAGGGAAGTAACACAAATGTTTTGTCAGTTCATGTGTCTGTAATTATTCAGTTTCGACAAAGAAACTGGACACAAAACGCCGGCTCGTAAATTATCTCGTAAGAAAAGTTGTTTTGACCTTCCCTTGAATGCATTCAGTTACCAGAACAGGGCTCTATACTAAACAGAAAAGGTTTCGCCTTAGGAAAAATGGATAGGTTTTCGAAACCATCAAGTAACAATAAATTGCAGAGGGGCCCTTGGACATTCTGAGAAGACGCTGCGATTTCTGTTGCACAAGAAAGAACAAAAAGATAAGAACCTGATTTTGCATGATGTATTAAATTTCGTATGCCTTCAGAAAAAGAAAAAAAAAACAAAAAAAAAACAGGAATTTATTTGTTTCAGAAGTTCTGTTCAAAATAATTTCAGGTACGGCATTTTTTTAAAAACACACCTATTTATTTTATATAGTTTTATTTTACTATATAAATCAATTCCTTTGTACAAGTATTAATTTTAAAATACTAGTTTATACTAATTAATATAAAATCTGGTAAAAATAACTTATATAAAGAAATACACTAAAAAATTAAAAATGATAAAACTGTAACCACTTTCGTAAATTGCAAAAAAAAAAAAGAAAAGAAAAGATACGAACAAAGTATCTGTAAGTAGTAAGCCTTCTTTACTGCAAAGTAAGCTTTTTTATTATGTTAGTTAAATTTTTGAATTATATAAAAAAAACTATATAAAGTTATAATAATATTCAAACCAGACCAAATGCGACTGATCTAGGAATTTAAGTGCTGCCATCAACAAACTCGAGATGCACGATGAGATAAATTTATCCCACCTTTTCACAACTATAATAATTGATGAGCAAACTAACTTTTTGAAGACTAATTTTGATTTTAATGCATCCATTGAATATAAAGAATTTATTTTGCATCAAAAGTTAATTCTGCGAATTATTTTGTTGAACTACAAATGAAAACAAATTTTATTATCAAAAAATTCGTGAATTTAAACTAATTTTTAAGATATTCTTGTTAATTTTCAATAGTACTAGTAATTTTTTAAAAAATATAAGAAACATTCGAATATCCATTGAAAAAATTTATGCTATAAAATAACATGAGCAAGTTTTTTTTTAAAAAAATTCTTAAAGAAGGTGGGATCTTCTATATTTTTACCCTTTGAGGGGCAATGGCTCCTCAAAGGGTAAAAAAATAAATTCCATGTTATCAAAGGGGAAAAAACTAATTAACTTTAACTATTTGCTTTAAAATATCTATTTTTTCTGCTAACCTCATCTTATACTTCTTTTAAAAACAAAAAAGTTATCGAATTCTGAATTTACTGTGCTTCATGATATACAATTTTAATAGGTATAATATAGATTAATAACTCACATCAAAATTATCTCCCCAGACATGAGGAACGCTGCTTGCTGATAATTCCAGATTTAGCTTCGGATCTCTCTTCATCGCTTTACACCACTTTTTGAGAATAACATAAATTTTTGGCACATTGATAAATAATTTATCGGGTGCCATTACAGTTGTATTACAACATTTAGGAACAATACAATACTTGTATCTTTCCGACAATATTTTATCTGATGCGATAGTCGGAAAATACAGAAAAAAAGAGAATCTCTATAGAGCGCAAACGGAAAGGAAGAGTGTGTCTCCCCTGTCTGGCAACTTTGACGTCAGACCCGTTTCGCACCAAAATGGATCGTTTTTCCCATGTTTTCTGAGAGGCAAACTTTGATTGCAAATTTTTAAAAACAATACTGTCTAGAATTTTTTTTTAATGATATTGTTCGTTTCGAAGCATTTTAAATCGATATAAAAAATAAAAAAAAATGCTTAAGTTCCCCATTGAGTCAGTCTTGGAAAAAAAAAGCTTCAGATTGTGCATATTTCAAAAATTTGCACATAAAAAATTAGTAAATGTTGAAAAAATATTTAAAGTCGAGGACAGTTTTAACTTTTGATTTTAGGCAAGTTTAAGAACTGGAAGTATGACTGTTCAAACAGAATTTCAGTAGGGATACAATAAGCAAACATGTATCTGTTTATGTCAATTTTTTCATTTTTTTGTTCAAGATCCCTTGTCAATAGAATATCTGGAGCCTGACCAGTGACGTAGCTGCAACTTTTTGCAGTCCAGAGCGAACTTCCAATATACCACGCTTCCTTTGCAAGTTACATAGATTCAAATTAAAAAAAGTAACCTCAAAATAAAATAATAAATTCAAGAGAAAAAACATTTTATTAGTAACATAATTTGTCATTTGAAACCATTGATCTCTGCAGAAAGATTGCAAAATCGTGCATCCACCACCAGTTTTTCTTTCACATATCAGCAATTTACCGACAAAAAACAAAAATTCAGTACATTAGTTTTTATTTTATGTACACAATGATTGAGCTAGTGCTGTTGATATTCTTAGTTATAAAATTGCTTTTCTGCATGTCTGCCCTTTTCGAAGTGCTGACCCCCTAAGTTATTGCATTGAGCCTGACAATGCCATCCAATAGGAGAATGCATATATCTGCAGTGGTGCTTGTTGGGGTTAATATGCGTAAGATTAGCTCCAAAAACAGTCTAGGGGCTTGATGATACCAATCACAATTATCTAAAGCAATGGAAAGAAGATGGCTGTAGAGGTGCAGATTGGGGTTAATATACTCTAAGTCAACCTATGAACAGTCTTCATTTTAATAAAGAAACTTGAAAGGTGAACACATTGCTTGCATCAAAAGACTTTAGTTGGATTCACCAACCAATTGATACACTGGTGATACTATCTAACAACTATTCACCAGAAGTAACAGCCAAAGCTGATATGGTGGTAAAATTAACTTTTATGGCCCACAATGAAATTCCGTCTATCAGCAAGACCTTTTTTTCAGCAATGTTGCTATATACCATCCGACTCGTATCAAGTCTTACATAATTGGGTAAGCTGGGTCAGTGTAGAAAATAAAAAAAAGGTTGCCATACATAGCAATCAGTTATTTACAAGGGATGCTAAAAGCAAAGAGAACAGGGAAAGCTCTTCAAGCAGATCTCTCGCCAATCTATACAAAAGGGGGGAGTAGAAGACTGGAGAGGTAATAATATAGAAAAGGAGACTAAAACAGCAGAATAATTTAGAGTTATAAAAACTGTGAATTGCAAAGAAGACATGTTTAAGACAGCACAATAAAAAATACAATAACTCTTTCCAGCTCTACAATACCAGAAATTAAAATCCAAAACATGTCAACATTAGGATAATGCAGAACATATGGACGAGTTTTCTGGTTTGTTTTACTTACATTAAAAAACTTGACTTTATCTGCTGGGCTTTTGGACTTCCGCTTTAAAGATTTCGTTGACTTAGCATTACACCAGAATTACGTAGTCCCAGCACTTAAATGTAAATAAACAAAGCAGAAAACTCGTCCATAAATAATTGCATGAGCAAGGATCCCAGGAGCTTTAAGCCAATTATCATTGCAATATTATCGATAACAAAGAAATAGCCCATAATTAACAAATTTCTTTTATGTATATACACTAGTGATAAAACTTTGAAACTATTTGTTATTGATATAATTAATTCATTATAAGGGTAATTCCATGTCAAATCAACCAATGGCCGAGACATGATGTCTTTGGATATGGTTGATTTTTGGCTACTAGTAGTACTAGTTCACTAGATGAAAAATACAAATTTTTAGATTATTTGAATGATATGTGTCCAAGTTATAGATCTTTAAAATTTTGAAAATTTCACGAATTTTGAAAATTTCATAATCTCTAAATGATTGTAACTCAAGAACTATCTGACTTAGAGAACTGAAATCTGTGTCATTTTGTTCAGTTTTTTATGGTGTTTCATAAAATATATAACATGACCAATTTATTATTTTTTAAAATTTTAAAAAATTAATTATTTTTTTAAATTCAAAAATACAATTTTAAATTTTTTTGAAAAAAATGTTTTATTTAACCTCATATTAGCAACATTTATGCCAAATTTCATGATGGTATTCCTTTGGTATCATTAAGAAAAAATATTTTGATAGTCCACGAAGGAGTTGAAAAAAAAAACATTAAATCATATAATTTTGAAAATTGGTACACATGTTCGTGAGGGGCTCCTGATGAACATACTTAAAAGTCCCCGGTCCTGAGGGGGAGAGGAGCTCGCACCACCATCTTGGATTTCATCTTCCCTTTTTAGTTTTTGTTGAATATCCTGAAAACTACTCAGTTTTCAAATTATAATTGATTTAACAAATTAATGAGAGCAAAATTCCCTACACATAAATGCTTTTATTGCTCTTCTAGCTTTAAAAGTTTCTGAGATAATGGGTATAATCAATGTTTGTCGCCATTTTGGATTTCATCCCCTTTTTAGTTTTTTTTTTTATATCTTGAAAACTATTTAATTTTCAAAGTGCATGTGATACAACAAATTAAAGAACGTTAAATTCCTTACAAACATATGCTTTTATTTTAGCTTAACTAGTTTTAAAAATAATGGATTTAATAGTTTGCTACCATCTTGGATTTCACCACTTTTGTTAGTTTGTATTAAATATCTCAGAAACTATTAAAGCTAGACGAAAAATAAAACCATATGTTGTAGGGAATTTTATGATCAATTTGTTGCATTACATGAAATTGTATAGTTTTCGAGATATTCAAAAAAGACTAAAAAAGGGGGGATGAAATCCAAGATGGCAACAAACATTGAGACCCATTATCTCGGAAATTATTAAAACTAGAAGGGCAATCGAAACATGCATTTGTAGGGAATTTTTCACTCATTAATTTGTTAAACCAATTGTAATTTGAAAACTGAATAGTTTTTGAGATGTTTAAGAAAAACTAAAAAAAGGGGGGATGAAATCCAAGATGGCAGCTCAAGCTCCCCCCTCAGGACAGGGGACTTTCAGGTATGTTCATCAGAGACCCTCATGAACATGTGTACCAATTTTCAAAACTATATGATTTAATGTTTTTTCAAACCCTTTGTTGACTGGACTATAATATGAAAATTAAAAACATTTTTTTTTCTTTAATGATACCAAAGGAATGCCATCATGAAATTTGGCATAAAGGTTGGTAATATAAGGTTAAATAAAATATATTTTTTTCAAAAAAATTAGTTTTTTGAATTTTTTAAAAATTTAGTTTTTCTAAAATAAAAACTGTAAAAAAATAATTTGGTCATGTTATATGTTTTATGAAACACCATAAAAAAAAACCCTAACAAAATTGCACATATATCAGAAATTTAGGTCAAATGGTTCTTGAGTTACAATCACTTAAAGATTATGAAATTTTCAAAATTTCAAAGACCCATAACTCGGACTCAAATCGTTCAAATAATCTGAAAATTTGTATTTTTCGTCTTGGAGGTAAGTACAACAAACAGGCAAATTATCATTACAATCTAAAACATTGATGGCAAAATTCATCTTTTTTTTTTTTGGTTGATTTGACATGGAATTACCCATAAAAGATTTTGACCTTTTTCCTGTAATTTAGATTATTTAATATATGTATTTGTAATTTCCTATTTTTAAAAATTAGCACAAGCAATATTATGTATAAGTATCCCACAATTCTTTATTGTGACAGACAGAAAGTAACAAGTATCTTTTTTTTTTATCAGCAATGTATTGTAAAAAAGAAGAAAAATCGAGACCTACAACATAAGATATGAATGTCTGCAAGCTAAGAAAGAAAATACGCATGTTCTATTAGTCACTGTGTTTTGATTTTAAGAGTAGAAAGAACTAGGAATGAGAAGAATAGAATAAGGTCTTCATAATGTCTGTAATAAAATCAATGATATTTCTCACATCCTACTAAAGTGCAAAAAATATGCATCTTTCAGAGCTATTCTCTAGAACAAATTGAACATCGTCGAACCCAACATTACTTATGATGTCCTTCTGTCTCATGCCTTTACCAACAAGAATCACCTGACCATCTTCATTCAAGCCCTCAAGTACTTTGATAGTTTTTAGCCACATCCTTTTGGCATCAAGCATTTCGTTACCTTTGTTGCGCTACTTGTGTTTTTTTTCGCCACCCAAGACCATCAATTTCGGATTTATTCTGCATGGAAAGATTGATACAATACCTTTTATGGAATGATCTAATCATCATTATGGAATTGTCTTTTTGGAACGAACTATACTGTAGCTAACTAAGAATTAGGGGATGGCAGCCTTTGTTGCTTCAAATCCCATAACTCTTTAATTCAAGATAGAATAAGGTTTTCATTTTTCAGAATTCGAGTATCATTTTAAACTGCTAATGCACAAATATACTCCTTACAAAGACAAATATCACAGAACTGGAACAAAACCAAGAAAATTAAAAACATAGCTTAGATAATTTTATTTGTAACTTAGGTGTGATTGTCAAGGCCAACAATACAAAGTGGTACCAAGCCTATAATTTTACATGGTTTAAAGGTTTTATTCATCAACTACCCTTTCATTATTTTTCCATCAGATAATTTTTTTTTATGCACACTGCAAAGACAGCATTTTTATTGTTTCTCAGAATTTGATAGGCAATGATAGGATGAGTGTCAAAAGTGACAATTGTACTTTCATTCATGTGGAGGTTTCAAACCTTTTTTTTTTTTTTTTTTTTTAATACATTAAAAATAGTGCAAGAATTCTCAGTTGGTTAAACAAAAAGAAATTGATGCAATAATTTTTTTAGATGGCATAGAATGATCAAGTAAGTATAAATGTACATGAAATTATTTAAAAGCTATTCCCAGAAAAATAAATTTCCCTACAAAATTCATATAGAGAACTTTAATGCTCAGCATTTTGATTTCAAAAAGGTGTCCAAGATAAGTTAACTTGACAGTCAGGAAAATTACTGTGAATGTATCATTACAATGGACTAATAAATTCTTAATGTTATTATCTTGTGATATTTAAAATCAGTTAACTATATTTTGTAGGCATGAACAACTGAAATTTATATTATTTTGTAATAAAACTGTATTTAAATGAGAACTGTTACGGTTTTCCCCTCAAAACAGAAAGCTTAACTTATTAAAAAGTTTCTTTTTCTATTGACATGTCTAAATTTGAGTACTAGTTGTATAGATCTACAATACCCAAATGAATGTTAACTTGTTCAGAAAGCCAGTTTTTTTCTCCCTCTTCTTTTGTTTATGCTCACCAATGTTATTAGAGAAACTATTAATTGATTTGATCCTTCTTTTGTTGAATATATCATACCATTTCTGTAAATAAATTAATTTTTAAACATTTACATTTTTAATGTTTATTTCACATGTTTTATACAAATTTTCTTAAAATGATGATACATCTCAACAATCATAGCTGAATACTTAATTTACATAAGGACAATTTCAAAAATATTAAGGTTAAATTGTTGAAGGTTTCAGATTACAAAAAAATTCTGGTAAAGTGTAAATTCTGTTAGTAAAAGGAATGGTGAGCTCACTGCAATATCCAGAAAAGAAATAACCACAGAAAGATTACATTTCAAGATAGTCCCCCAAAACATTGTTCTTATTAAAAAAAAAAACTTTCAAAAGATAATTTTACTTTTAAAATAATAGGAAACTCATATTTTTACAGGAGAAATGAGAGTTGCACAACAAACAAAATTCTTTAATAAACTCAGCAATGACATTTGATTTTTGCTTATGCACGAAATCAAATAATAGCAATCCACACAAAACACTTAAAAATTTTTTTAAAAAATCCACTAAGAATAATTCTGCAACATCTACCTTCTGTTTAGATATAAACTACAAACATCAAACAGAAATAACAAAAATTTATTAAAGCAAATCAAAGTGATTAAAAGGTAATCTCTCACGATAAAATCCAAAATGTACCACTAGTTGAGAACCTCAGATTAAGAATATTCAATTTTATATAAATACAAACCATTTATAACCATATACAGTTTCAATTTAACACAGGTTTAATCATTTTTTTATGGCAGGCTTCATGATGTACATTTTTAATTCTAGGAAATATTTAATAATAATATAATTTACAGACAAGAGTAAGTATTCTTCATATTTTAACTAAGTTACTATAACCTTGCTTTGGCAAAAAAAATTGTTAGTTTCACTCGTTATCCTTACTTAGGTCAAGTTAGTTGCTACATCTTACACGTCAAATAAAAGATGGTAACATATTATCTTTTCCATAAAGACATCTTTGTATAAAATTCAAATAATTTTAGAATTCACTTCAGCCATAAACTTAAAGCCTTCATTAACTGAATATTATAAATATTACATATCTCCAGAAAAAAAATTTCACTTCAAAATGTGATGTCAAAAACAGTCCGAAACAAAGCTACTATACCCCTATATAAACTAAGATTTATTAAAATTTTCATCCCTTTTCATGTATGACAATGTTTTAAAATGTAAATTAAAATGTCAAAGTTCTCATCGCTCTAACCTCGTGAATAAACTGGGACTGAATACAAATATTGTATTAAAGTGATAAAAAATTTCTTCAGAAAATTTTTTAACGAAACAGAACTGTTTTCAACCTTTTGAGCTTTAAATTTGTTTTTGTTCAATTGTTCTTGAGATAACTCTTGTTTTTCTTAAATATTTCGGATCTCGATCGTTCAATTAAACCATGGAAATCTTCAAACATTACAGAATTAATTTCACATCAACTCGTATCTAACAGTGTAGAGAAACTAAATTTTGCGATATATATGCATTCTTAAAATTATAGCTCTTATGAACCCTGAATTCTGTATCAGGCCAGCTTAATCCTGGATGCTTGGTTCTAATGTACACTGATTGGTGAATTTTTAAAATAACCGCGAAACACTTTTGTGTACTTGTTTTCTACAAAATATTTTCCAAGACCATTTACACATTAATAATACTGATGCAACTCAAAACCGAATGTCTCTGACTTCCACAGCAAAATAAAATAATAAAAACAACGAGATTTTGATGAGTTCATGACACATAATACTATTACCTTTCAGATATCAAGATTTCGAAATGCATGAAATTGTCTCAAAATTGTTTTGAACTCTCCTCAAAGAATAACTAACAAAAGAAGTATTTACAATGGAGAAAACAGAATTAAATCCATTCTTTTTAGCTGTGTAATGAAAATATTTAATTAGAAAGAACCCTTCTCAACAAGCTACACAGACCTCAGACGAAAAGGAAAAGCTCAGTGTGTGTGTGTGTTTGAATCAGTTGTAAACAACAGCACTGGTCACGGATGTGACGAAACATCAAGACAAGTCAACATTTTCTCGCACGATCATGCACGTAAAATCATCTGTTGAAATTAAAACAAGATTCATAACAGCTTTTAATATTCGTATTAGGGATGCATAATCCACGATATTTTTAATAACAAATATATTTGCTATTGATATTTTTAAATATCTGTTCTAAATAAGTGTTATTTCAATCACACTTTTAATTTTCAAATTTTTATTAAATGAATGTAAAGTGTTTTGAAAAAGATTTAAATAAAAAAAAATTGTCATTTGTTTTTGGGGTCTATTCTGGTACCCCCGGTTGGATTGGGTTCCGCACGTTAACAACGGAACCCAACCCAACCCAACCCAACCGGGGGTACCAGAATAGACCCCTTTATTACACTTTGTGCAAATTTTCGTGTTTTTAGTTCCATATACTGTCAATAGATGGAGCCTGTAGCGAAAACTACTTAAAAAAATTTTTTTCGATCAAATAAGTTAACCACAAATATTCCCATCACGCGCAGAAGCCAACATCAACGCAATTCACTATTCAGAATCCCCTTTGCAGTGAATCACAAATCCGATCATTTTCCGAACTAAAGTAGGTAAATAAACAACACTGTTTGAATAGTGGAAACAAATAATCAAAGAGAAAAATGCAAACACTTATGAAATATGAAACATAAAATTATTCTCTGATATGTTTGTCATAAAGTAGATTACAATAGTTAGTTCTAATATCTTTAAAAATTTACTGAATGTTTATAAAATTTTTACAAGAAAAAAATGTCAAACAAATAAACATGGCAAAATTTACTTTTATCTACTACAAATCACCAATTAGGAATAACTGGCTTAATTGTCAGTTAGGCCCATGGTTTTAAAGTTTTTTTAGCACTGCAGACTTGGCATCTATGTGCCAAAATATGAAACATTCAAAAACATAAAGAAAATAAATAATAGGGGGTGGTCCATTGTACCCTGGTCTCCCCTACTGTTCCAATGAAGATAAGCATATTGTCAAAGAAGGAATATGCCTGGTATTTTCATATAAACAATCCTTTCGCAAAATTTTTCCATTATGTATAAGACATAATTTAACATATTGTCCATCATGTAAAAAATATGGATATTTTAAATTTATCTAACCAATAAGAGATTTGTTTTTGTTAAAATAAAAATCATATAGCTCATAAAACAAGAAAATATTACAATTCAGCAAATTTACTAAGTAAGAAAGAAGTAGTTACTATAGTAATATTGAATGACTAAAATGGGATAATATGAGAATGCATAGGCTGAATATTTTTTTGTACTGTTGTTGATTTTTACATTGATTCAATAATACAATTTTGAATTAGATTTTAAGAGTACCACAGCATATCAAAATCTTTTTCTAAAAGTGTTTAATGGTTCACTTACATCAGAAGAGTTTATGAATGCCCAGAATATAAAACAAAAATGCAGCATTCATGAAGAGGATAAAATGTCAATGTAAGTTGCTAAGTTTGATAAGATATAAAATTCTTTTTCTCATTCTCATCAATTAAGACATAACTAAACAGTTTTAAAATATAAAATTATGTGCATTTTAAATTTATCTGAACAATCAAAGATTTGTATTCTTGTAGTAAAAATCTTACAGGATATAAAACAACATGCACAATAATAAATTTAATAAACAAGGAAGATAGTATTAACCTGGAAACACACTGCAGAAAAAAGCTTCATTAAATATAAAGTCAATTTTCTAAATGGATCACCAGGTACAGTAGAGACATTGTATTTTTAATAAATATATGTATTTAAATTTACAAGAACAATAATCAGTTTGCATACAATGGACTGCAGCAATCCAGGATAGGTATTAATAACATGAAATATATTTTGAAACATACTGATTGAATTGGAAGATAAAAAAAAAGTAGTGGAAAGAAGTTATAAATTCTCCACTCAACATATAAAAAATTACACTATTAGACATGCTAAACACCAAGATATTCCTGCAGAAAGTTAACGGTCGGGAAAGAACTTGAGGAGACGTCTTAATACTACACTCAATACAATGAAACGTGGTTAATATTACGAATTACGATATGAAGTGACCGCTAATCACCCAAAATGATGCCGGGCAATCCGCGCTTCGAAGCCGCTTCCGCTGATCAACGTCATATCCACAACATAAAAGTCTTTCGGATGCCAAATCGGCGATTTATAAACAAACATGGAAGGCCTAATTCTACCTCCACAAATTGTGGCCAGGGGCGGCGCTAGCGGGGGGTCAAGGGGGGCAATTGCCCCCCTGTCGGTGACCGCTTGCCCCCCCGTCGCCGAGAAATGAAGACTCGTCGGTAAAAATCTTTTCTGTTTCGGGAGATGTAGAGAGATGGGTATCAAGGAATCTAATATTTTAAATCCTATCTTAAAGTTATTATATAGTAAACGGACGAGATAAGCTATTTGTGTCCAAATTTGACGTCTGATTAACGTTTAAATCAACAGAATGACCGGCATCTGTTTCACTTGTCGTCCATTCGGCTTGTAGCTCGCACCGCATTGACAGAATAACCGACAAGGTGACAAGTGAATCAGATGTCGCATTTTGCCCACTGTTTTCGGTCGGTCGGCTAAGAGATCAACAAGACGGGTGAAAATTTGCATCGTTAGTTACTTCCATTGACTGCTTTGATCACTTGTCGGTAAATTTATTAGGGAAAACTAAAGTATCTATATTAAACAAGAGTGTGGCGATACACAGCGGTCACTCCTCTCAACGACCATTTTTCTTCGGCACGGAATTTTTCGGCCCACAGACATGATGTTAAAATAATCTCTATTAACGGCCACTCAAACCCATCTGATCTGTCGGGTTGGTCGCCCGTTCAACTTCAAATGCATTCCTTTCGTCTCTCTGCCCACAGACCTTTTATTAAGAGAAAATTCAGGAAAGAAAGAACAAAAATTTCATACACTCGAAATCCACACCGGAAATCAGATCGAAATTAATTATTTCTTTCACATTGTAAAGAGAAAAGTGATTTTCGGTCTCAATCGGGGTTAACATTCAAGAGTTCATTTTTACCTTTCTAGTGCTGATTCTCTGACAAAAAAATCTGCTATGGGTTGCGACCATCATCGAATACAACTTTCAGCTGAACGACTTTAGAAAAAAATAGATGATATTATTCCCTTTCATCAACAAATACCGACGAAACAATTAGGGATATATTTTTAAAATTAAAAAAATGAAAAAGTGACCTCCGAAAGAGCTTAAAGATCCAAGCAGTCACAAAGTCTTTTTTTCAGAAGAATCTATACTTATAAAAGGAAATGTTTGCGTGCGTGCGCGCGATGTCCAGACGAATCTATCGCACTCACAGTCATGAAATTTGGCACACATGTAATCGTAAAGGTGACTAATGCACCTCGAAGCCGGAATTTTAAAATTCATTCTAGAAAATTTTTTATTTAATGTTTTGGGTCATTTTTGGCACGTTTACAGCTGTAGTATCTTTTCTAATGATCATTGAAAAACAATCAATGCATCATCGGACAGAACAAACAATTTTCGTTCTAATGAAGTTTGTTTTGAGCTTCAAACGTAATTTACTGAATTTTGAGAAATTTTTTTAAAAATAGTCAGCTTTGCGATCGAAATTTAATTTTTGTTTTTAAATTTGCTGCATCCGACGTTCTAATAACACTATTATTTTCAATTTTTTTCAGCTTATAACTGGAACGGTTCTGTCGTATTTAAAACAAGAACGGTTAAAATATCAAATCCCGTTTTTTTTTTAATTTTTTCCTGGTCAGTTGAAAGATATTTTTATCTACCGAGCTCCCTCCCGTGACGCTTTTCCGGGACGTTGTAGGCAATTTCATTGGCTGACGGTGCAGAGCGCAGGTGACGTCATAATCTTCAACTGAATGACTTCGATTATTATTACCGGCAGTGTCTTAACGTGTTTATGTCTCGCATATTTTATTTGCTTTATAATAATCATTTTCACGTTGCAATTTTTTAATATTGTTCCGGATTAACGGACTCTGTATTTTCTACAGTTGAAATGTTATTATCGCGAAGAAAAATAAGCGGGAAAATCAATAATGTGTATCTTTTGTTTTGTTTTCGGAACTTTTTCATGCCATTGTGTTAATTCTTCATTTTCTATTATTGCTTGTCGTTCCGTCAGACAATTCTTACTGCACCGGCATTATACAAATAGCTAATTATTCCAAATAATTAATTATTATAGTTGAATTCGCTAATTAATAGTTAATTACCTTTAATTGAATGTAAAATTAAATATTGTGTGTTATTGTATTAGAGAAATTTCGCTTGCCCCCCCGTCGGAGATGTCTTGCCTCCCCGTCGGAAAATTTCTGGCGCCGCCTCTGATTGTGGCAAACATAGAAAAATTGGTCACGTGATCTACTGTCGGTTTTCTACTGTTCGAGTGTAAATCCCGCTTA
>BGPR01008230.1:0-65192 GCA_013235015.1 Araneus ventricosus
CCTTTTGAACATTCACTTCAAGTATTCACAAATGTTTATTCTTGATACTGCGTCCTACTTGTAATTATCGTATCTGCCAAAGCCGTATTTACATTGTAATTCATGCAACTGAGTTGGTGCATTATTGCAAACTTGTATTCCACTCAATCTGTGTTGTTTATTTTATCTGGTGAATCCGTTTCTTTTATTTAATTCACTAAAAATTGGCGCTCTTTAACGGCTCCCCTTCCCATATTCTATTAAAAAGATGACTCGTGATTATACTTGACCTACCCTTAAAGTTTGTAAGCAACCATTCTGAAAACCCTGCATTCGTATTGAGATAACATTTTTTCAACACTTTTACACAAACTATTTCAAACTGCTGATTAAAGATTCATAAGGTGCTGCATTTTTGCTGAAAGGTCGAATTTTTTGAGGATTGCAACATTTTCTCTTGGTATACTTCGCTTATGGGAAAGTAAAAAACAAATCACAACTACTCATCAAAACTACAAGGTAACAGGGGAATAAATAATATGTTTTAACATAACAGGGGAATAAATAATATGTTTTAACACCTCAAAATATATTAAGGGAAAACCCCGTAAAATTGATAGACTAAACAGTGTAAAAATGGACAGACTATATACTGATTCAATTCTTGCATGTTCTTGAAATTAATTATTAAAAACAATTTATTCAAAAATATTAGAAACTACAAAAATGAGGTTAAATATTCACAAGGAACCAAAAATCTGATTTGAATATCAATTTAACAATGAAGAGTATTGCTGTAAATCGTGTTTTAAATTTGTTTTTAATGACAAAACAAGGGAAGAAAAACGCGGAACCAAATAAGTATCGTTGAATCGGTAATGAAAGATCTGAATTTTAGACTAAAGTACAGATCACTTTTGTATGATGATATTTTCTAAAGATATCACAATGAAGCTCAAAAATTTCGCTTAATTTTCAATTTATTAATATTCAAATTAAAAATTTTTATGAATGCTTTAATGTTTAGTCTTAGCCTGCAAATTTAACTTCTGTACCTAATACGCTAACTCTAAGTAAAAAGGCATATTCTGTTGAGCACTAAAACCCTAACACATATACATCTTCACATTGCAGTAAAATTACGATTATCCGAACTCGGGTTAAACAAAACCATGGTTATCCGAAATGCCTAAATAATTGCGAAGACTAGACTATTTTCAATGATATGCACACGATTTTGTTTTCACTCTCCCCAAGAAGGTCAGTGTTAAATTTTAGAATACTAAAATTAAAATTAGTTTGTGTTAACAACATTAAATACGATATTGTGTCTGTCAAGCGCATTGCTCCCGAATCGCCGGTGCGAATATTGCCTCCGATGGAAGGTTAACATTAATAAAAAACATAAGTGTAGCATACAAAGAGAGTTTTGAATTCGTTTTACACTGGAAACGTTTCAGAATTTCGTGCTGTTATTAAATAAAAAATGTCATATGTGTTCAACACATATGGCTATTTTGTATCTGATCTATCCATTTCGTATGAACACTGTTCATAGCTACCGAAAGAAATCAATATCCGAAACAGCTCCTCCCGCCTCTAGTTCGGTCGGTAGGTATTGCACTGTATTATAATTTTTAGATATTATAATCTAGCAATCTTAAATGAGTGTAAAAAATATCCACTAAGCGTTTGAAAAAATAAAATGCATATAATAATTTTCCGCGTCGTGAATTGAATGCTGGTAGCTGTTTAAGCCAGCGGGATCGGTCTCCCCTATACTTTCTCGCATTCTACCTAACAAACATGTCATTCCCACTCGTGCCAACATAATAATTGCGGACCTCGGTAAGTACCGAGCCTCCACGAGTACTGAGATTAAAAGTGCCCTCGGAGACCGCAGAGAAAGTTGAATGGCGATAATACAAGCGAAAGAAAAATATGCCAAGCGGTCGCCAATAGACAATATGTCGCGTTTCGTGCATCGTTATATGATGAAGAAAACCGATATGCATTTTGATAGCCCAGGTTTCGAGCGATTGAAAACAATCATACAGATCTGTAAATTTCATACAAGAACACATGTCAAATTCTATTTATTTAAATCATTGCGTTTGGGATTATCGAGGCCACATGCATACGAATTTATAGATCGACAGACAGTTAACCCATTCAACAATTGGTTCCAAAATTCAATACTGATCTGCAATTTTGATTATGAAATTATGTTCCAAATTTTATCCATTCTAGTTATTCAGTTCTTATAAAGTTCGCATAATCTCGGGCAGAAAGAGGGATGAAAAAAGTGAAGAATCAAAAAAAAAAAATATCGAGGTCGAAATTTTTTAGGTTCACATTATTTTCTGTTAGTACACTTCGCTTACGGGAAAGGATACAGAAAAAAAATGTTACAATTACACAACAAAACTCCAAGGTAACAGGGAGATAGTATAATATATGTTAACACCTCCATTTATTACAGGAAAAAACCCTAAAATTTATAGACTAAAATGTGTTGAAAATGATAGGATTATATAATATTCCTATTATTACCTGTTCCTGAAATTAATTATTAACTGCAATTACCTCAAAACTATTAGAAACTATAAAAGATGTTAATTAGTTACAGAAACAGGGAAAATTATTGGATATCAATTTAACAGTGAAGGTTTTTGATATAAACCATGTTTTAAAACTTTCTTTAATGACAAAATATATAAAAATTTGCACAATCAAACCAATAACGTTGAATTGGTAATATATTGTTTGATTTTACGACTGAAGAACATATCACTTTTCTAAGATAATATTTTCTAAAAATATAGATGTAAAGCTCCAAAACTTCGCTTAATTTTCAATTTATTAAAATTCGAATTCAAAGCTTTAAAAAAATGCATAAATGTTTAGTCTTTGCCTGCAAAGTCACTTCTGTACCTAATATGCTAACTCTAAATAAAAAGGCATAATCTGTAGAGCACCTAAACACAAGCTAATATACACCTTCACATTACTAAAGTTTTCAAACATAATATTCTAGCAATCTTAAATGAGAATATAAAAATTCCGCAATGTGCATGGTTTGATTTAAACACTAATCTGTAGCAAATATGATAACAGATATTTCATATTCTTTCACAAGTGGCATTTAAGATTAAATTACATGAACATATTTTTTTAAAGAAAATACGATGAGAAAGAAGCTGTCTTCCACATTCAGAATGTAAGTATGGGTCAGTCCTGCTTTTGAAGAATTTAGAAGAAAAACGTACAAAAATACAGAAAACTTCCCTAATTAACTTTAAAAAAACACGTTTATGCAATTTTCTTTTTCACATTAGAAAAAAGTATTTTGCAAAACATTAAGCTATATAAAAAAAATGTCGTCTGCAATATTATGTTGAAATTTCCTTATTTTCCATGTTTCTTAAATTAATTATCCGTGTATTCTACCAAAATTCCTTCAATGTTTTATTGCTACCCTTTTCTATTCATGTGTACGCTTACAATACCTTCTATAACGCAGAACCAATTTCTAAAATCTGCGGTCATTAGGAATGAATAAAATCATCATTTCAAATATGTTTTATCAACTATTTTAGCAATATTCATTTACGGGCTGGATTCCCCAAGTGGCCATCTTAGGACTTGGCCTACGGTACGGCAGTCAGAGGGTGCGGAATTGTCTAAAATATTTCACGTTAATAATATTTTTCGAAAAAGTAATTAATACATTAAATTTCTTGGTAGAAATAAACATTTAGATGCTTTTATAAATTCTTTACCATTCCTTTAATAGGGATATTTTATATATAAAATTTTGTTTCATTAACACCACGGATTACAATTACAAGGTCTTCTACTTAAGTGTAAAGCTTGAATTTGCTATATTCTGGCTGGTAAAGACAAATTAAGACAGGCAAACGTGACAGTATATGCGACTTAAGAAAGAGTTCATTGAGTGTCAGAGCATATTCGTTTCTGCTCTGTCTCTGAAATAATATAAACCTTAAAGAGAAAAATCCTTAAACTGCGCTACACAACGATTTAGATTGAGTTTAAGATTAGCAGCAGATAATTTTATATGCGAATTTTGATAACAAACTTCAATGCTTTTTCGAACTGCACAGAGAAGTCGTCTGAGTTGTATTTACCAGTCTGCATTGATCAACCCTGCTGATGATATTAGGCTTTTTCCAAGTAGTTACAATAAATTTAACAGCGAACTTGGAGAGAAATTCGATTGCACTAGTAAGAAAAGAACAGAATTTATAATTACGACTGCCGTATTACGAGGACTGGCACATATATGAAATTTTGCATTTGCGAAGTACGGAAAAGAGTGAGTGTGACTAGAATTCCTTGATATTGAGATTTATATAATAGAAAGAAGTACCGCCTGATTGGAAAGTAAAAATTGTGGATTCCTTACGGCGGATTCCGAGGAAGTATTTCTAGTGTTGTATGGATATAAATATTGTAGAGACCAAAAATTTGAGGACTTTTTCATGAAATTGAGGAATTTCTCCTTTTCTTGCTAAAGGATATTTTTCCAAATTAGTACCCAAGTAAGCATAGGTGCAGTTTCCTTTTGTCTCAAAACTCATTTTTTTACCTTTTGTTAATCTACCTAAAGCTTTTTATATTTCGCACATCAAAATATTTTCTCTCCATGAACATATCATGTGTAAAACTAACATGTTAATTTTTGATAAGGAACTGCTAATTTTTGTGACTGGATTATTTGATTGGTTCGATTGGTTTAAAGAAATTTTAGAATAAGCTTTTGTATAATATAGGCAATTGCTCTTCCATTTCTATTATATTTTTCTATTCTAATTAGTATATTTCTCAATTGACATGAATGGCTGAATTCTTAATGTACAAATGCAATTAACTTATGATGCGAAGGTCACTGTTAGTTTTAATTTTAAGAACCCGAATCGGTTCAAGTTACGTCTGGATATTGTATTGTTCCATTTTTTATTAGAATTAATGTATTCATAAGTTTCTCTGAAAAGTTTTTCATCACCTCCAGGCGATGTATCCGTATTTTGTTGATATTTGTTTCCAAGTATGTGATTATTTAGTTCTCAGCATCAGACATGTTGAGACGCATTTTAGGGGGAGCCTTCCGTTACAAATCCGTATTGGCTATCTAATTTTAAGCCTATCCGTTTAGGAGAGTCATTCATGGGCCTGACAGCAGAAATCCACCAGCTACGGGCACTTCGACTGCATAGGGTCAATTCTCCCACTCCTCTCCCTTTATTTTTGAACTGGATTCGTGGATTTGTTTTACGGTTTTCGCTTTCGTCAGTAGCCTCCCTCGCAATTCAGTTTTATGGCTGAGCAGTCCAAACGGATTTCAGGAGATGTTGAAAATCCAAACTTTCGATCGCAACACTCCAATTCTTGTTGAATTTTTGCATTGACGATTGACACACACAGAATGACGGGTTTCGGAGCGTTGCCACTGAATTTGCGCGGGGTGGAGTGAACGGGAATGTCAAGCTGAAGAATCGTAACTGAAAATTTTGAATTCTGAAAATTAAGAAATTAAATAATATATTTTTACAGAAACGAATACCAAACTGCAATGAATAAGAATTTATGCAATTATAAATATAGCAACGATAATACGAAATTTCTTCAACACAAACAATAGTGTTACAAAGTTACGGGAAAACATGAAATGCATTGTCGCATAAATTAGAGAAATCATGATTGGACAAATTTATCATAGTTGGTTGTAACAATTTCGAAATCTAAAAGTTTCACAAAATAGTGCCTGTAACTTTTGGCACATAATTATGAATATTTATCATATATGTATATGGCAGTTGAAAGTGCTGTGGATTTTAACCCAGTGCTGAAATTTCAGTAGCCATTGAATGGAATATCGTCTTTCCTGAAATTCGCAGTTATTGATAAGGAAGTTTTTCATATTATGTTGTCCATCTGAATAACCATCCCTCCGGTATATCTTAATAACCGGCCGAAACGACCATTCACGTAATCTGCATCCGAAAGCATAATAACCCCCATTATGAGAGGCACATTCAACGACCAACTGATTTCAAAAGATAGGACCTCCAATCGGCAATGGCGCAGAAGAGCAACACCACAATTGTTGCAATAACAAGGGAGCAGAGACCCCTTTCGCTTATCCGGCGGCTTCTCATCCTCATGCTCTATCAATGAACCACTTAAGGGTTAATTTTAAATGAAGAATCAAAAGCAGGCTAGCTCTTAATTTTAAAATACTGTTATTATAGTTGCGGTATTTATAATAACATTGCAGTTCATTTTCATATTATCCATAGTTTGAAGACTAAAGAAGACTGACAACCGCCACCTGCAATTTATATGTTTTCAAAGTCTGTTTCAGTTTTTCTGTTATTCAAAGTCCAATCAATATTTCATCCGACCGTTGCAAGATTCACTCAGAACACCAGGCACTACCAAATGCATCGCATCGCAACAACTATCTTTCATCCGAACCCTCAAACTTATGCATCAATATTAACCCTCTGAGTGGTTCGGTCTTCTTTCTAAAGCGATTCGAAAAGCGAGCGGCTGCAGAACCTTTATCTATTTTAAAAGTGTCTTCCTCCCAACAGAAGATTTTCCCAAAAGCGCAGCAGATCAAGTCTCTTCCCCCCTCTGAACTGTGGACAGTCAGCAACCCCCTTGGAGAGACGGACTAACCGCAAGAATCCGTTCTATTCCGCTTGGAACCTATGCACTAAGGATCCCACCTGTCGTGTGACAAAATTACACTTCATGTCTTCGAGAGCCCTCATTCTGCATATTGCCCGTGTCCATGACAAAAATAAACACCGTTAGACTAGACAAATGCCAGACCGTTGGGCCAAAAAATTGAAGGCTATATTACTTATTTTTCATGTCGTGAGTTTCTAAAAATATGAGCATCATTGAAGTTGCATGAAAGTTGATATTCTTTAGATGTCTGTGACTTCAATTTATTTGATGTTTATTAATAGTTGTATTTTAAATATTGGCTGTACTTCATATTATTAGTTGTCTTTTTTATATTCTTGATTTCAATTTATTTTCAGTCTACACGTCAGCATATTAGTCTATGAATGTAAAAATTATTTCCTTAATTTTAAGGTTTAACTACAATGCCATTTATATATATTTTACTAATCTCTGATGGCACTATAAAACTTTTCATATTGTTTCTTGATTTAGTATTCGGTAAAAAGTAAAAAATTTAGAGCCGATCACAAATAGAAACGGAGCTTAACTGGCGTAATCCGTTTTGTATGCACATAAACATTTATTATATAGATAGTCACATAATAATCTATATTCCAAAATAGCCAGTAATAATTAATACACATGAAGGATTATAAATAACCTTCTTAACCCCTGAATAATGTTTTAAATAAAACAATATACTTCAAGCCTTTTGTACTGAAACTAGTTATATATGCTTTTTAAGAGGGCGAATTAATAATCCTCAAACTAAAGATTACATTTAGAAAACCAATGCACTAAATGTCGGAAGAAATAGCTTATTCATATAACCTTTATTTAGTAAGCAAGAGATTAACTTATATTATAATAAACGGAAATTTAATTCACCTGAAATTTGAAACTTTGATACTATATAGTCCAGGTAGAGCATCCAGTCGCGAATTTTTCAAAATTTAATTTAATTTAATTCTTTATTTATAATTTTTTTTATCGAAAAGTAATGGCATATTGAGTTTCAGGGGCATTAGAGTTTTTTTACCCGATTGAAACGAAAATTGGGCAATTAAGGGTAAAAGACCACATACCAAATGTCATTTATCTAAGTCGTTGCGTTTGGGAATTATAGTGTTCACAAGCATGCGATTACAGAAACCGACCGACAGTCAAAGTTTCAAGGGATTTCGTCCAAAATTTGATACGGGCCTACATTCCTAATTTTTGAAACTGTGTAACAAATTTTATCTATCTAGCTATTGAGTTTTGAGTTATCGTGTTCATATGAACCCTAACAGACAAATTTCCATTTTACGGACTTTATCCAAAAATTGATTGATATATACTAATTTTGTATAAAGTCCATACACCAGATTTCGCCTTTCTAGCTTTAACCGTTTTTGAGTTACCGTGTTCACAAACAAAATTCCAAAATTGTGTTTTTCGGACTCAGGGAGGTTTAAAACGTGGAGATTAATCAAAATCTCGTGTTGAAATTTACGATCGACGATTATAATACTTTCTCTTTGTATACTTCGTTTACTAGAAAGTAAAAACGATCAAACTTTTTTTCTATCAATTTTACGAAAATGCGCTAGTTACGAAGTAAAGTGTTATTGAATTTTTTTTTCTACAGACAATTTTTTGCAAACTTCGCAAAATCAAAGAATAAGGAGAAAAATTTAACACCTATTCAAAATTAATCAGGTGCCTTTTCACAATTTATAAATGTCTTGGACGTTATCGGTGTGATATTCAGAAACATTTTTGGGCCTTTTCATAACAAATATAAAGGAAATTTAACTAACATAAAACTGACACTTTACTGTTTTTCTTAAAAAATAAAATTATAGATCTAATTCAAATATATCATACAGCTTGGAAAATAAACAAGAGTCTCATTATTATCCATTAAAGTTCAGAATGAAAATAAAAACCTGTATATAAATCAGAATTTTATTTAAAAAATTATACTTTACAAATCACAGCACACACACAAGATATTGTGATAAAACACACTGTCTAGCATGTGACGGTGGAGTTTGGAAATAATTCAATGCCTGAGACTACTATTATTATTAGAAGTACTGTCTTCAAACTCGTTAATAACGTGTCGGGATGCATCATAGGTTTGTAACACATATTAGTGGATTCTTGTCTCATAGCATTTATTAAAATTGAGCTCGCAATTGGCATAAGAGCTACCAAAAGCAATGCAATTCAGGCATTTAGATTTGATCACTTAATGAAGAATGCATATCAGCAAAACTATAACGCTCAAGGAACTAGTGCATAAACACAGTATCATTGAAGTAAGCATTGATATTTTCTTAGAAATGGTTTTGTGTTCTTACATTTTAAAAAAGAAATAAACATTTTCACTGACTATTGAAATAAACTTAAACTGCAGATGTTATCAGACTCTTAATAAGATAACTAAAAGTCTGTTAAGATCACTAAAACGTTAAATTTAGTTGATATTATTCTTTACGTTTCCATGTAAACCAAAATTTTCTATAACAAAAATACAATATTTTAAAAAATAAAAATAAAATTTTCATCCCTTTTCTTTAACATTTGTTTCAATGTTTGTTCAAAGTGAGCAAAAAATAAATTGAATAATAATTATTTGAAAAAATAATTGTTTTTTTTCGGTATTTATTTCATTTTGATGAATTTAAAAGAAATTCTAAGTAGTGTAATATAGAAAACTCATCTAGAAAAAAAACTGTTATAGTTTTAAAAAATCACACCTAAACCTTAAAGTATTTTTTTTTCAATTCAATGTTATATAACGAAATAAACAACCCCCTCTTTTCCTATCACCCCCGGCTTCTCAAATTTTCCTATGCTTGAATGGGGTATTGAAAGAGATTGGACCACAAAATCTATTTTACTTAACAATTCGATTAAAACATTGATGCATTGAAATAAAATCTTATATAACATAAGTGTATTACAGGGAAAACACTTGAAACATAATACAATTTCAATCCAGGCTGACAAATATTAAACCGAACTTATACAGAATCCAAATTCGGACACACACAACTAGAAAAAAAATCCAAAACTGACCTTCTTTCTGAAAGAAGACCTCAATGCAGATATCGTTAAATGCCCCAAGCCAAAGGGGGTGTGGGGTCTTGGATCCTGTGGTATCTCTAATTTGCAGTAAGTACATTCTTATCAGCACTCATTGTGTCGACCGCTACCCTACCCAGCTAATCAATCAAAATGTCAAACCAAGTAAGGGGGAAGAAATTCGGAAAAATACATTTCTCGCACTTTAGAGACAGTTCACAAGAGACGTAAATATCCGGTTGACCGCTTTCGGAGTGTCTCTGACCACACGTTGAAATGCGTGTTTCCCGCGTATGGGGTAGTCCAAGGTCGACGTAGAAATACGTGTGAAACGCTCAGAGGGTTAAGATTTCTTTCTTCTCGCTTTTATGCATGAAAACGCTTTCTTTCAAGACAGATCTTGTTGAATCTCTTTCCATGCAAAGCGCAATGACATCTCTACGTATTTTGCTGCATAGCAATTTGAGATCGTCCTTGATTCTTTTCAAGAAGAAAAATGTCATTCAGCCACTTTATTCTTTACTAACTGCAAATACATAATCTTATGTCGTTTGGGCGAGCTTCTTCAAGCCATTTTTATCTTGTATCCATATTTTCTGAAACGTTTTTAGCCTCAGTGTTGCAATAAGTTATATGAACTTTCAGAGGAACATTTTCATTGCATAAAGAAGGATCTAAATCATTTGCAACATCAAAATAAAGTTTCATCACTCCTCTTTAAGTTCAGGCGAAGTAAAAATAGAATTTTGTAAAAGCTTGAATTCTTTCGCCACACTCTTTGTAAGCTATTGACATTTTCTCAAATTTCTCTTTAAGGTTGAGGACGACGCCTGAGCTGGAACCCCCTCTTCAAGTCATTCATCTTTGACATCAGAATCGGAGTGCACCATAACGATCTTGAGGAACAGGTTAGTGTTCTTAATTACCCCTGACATTTTTTACTGCTGGGAAGTTGGTAGCAGGCTTCTAATGTAACAGAAACCTATATTTTTATGCACTTGGAATAATTTATTTTTTGAAAAGGAGGAATTTAAAATCTAGAAAAGTAATTCTGTTCTGCCCCGCCTGTAAATTTCGCTGCTTTATCTCAAATTAACAACTGGTATATAAAAAAGATTCCTATGCTATCTACATGTTTATTACCTTTTACGTAAGAAAGCTGTTTGTTAATAATGATATGAAACTGAGTGAAATCAGGTATGGAAGGAAATAAGTAACTGATTACGATATTGCTTTGAGTTCTTCCGCGTTAAATTTACGAGAACTACTTGTAGTTATAACTACTTTCCTGTTTTTCCTGTATTTCAAGATAATAATCCCATTGTTTTAAACAATCCAATTTAGTAAGCTGTTTGTGGTTTAATTTATTCAACTCTTGGACAACTGCTAAGAAATTCCTACCAATATTAGGTTTAAACTATTTTTATAGAATTATTGCAGCAGGCAAACAAATTTCCTTTCTGAGGATGTAATAACGAATTTTCCTACTTGCTTTAAAGAAATTTAAGGATATTTGTGTTTCATTAAAAGAATTAATTGACGGTCGCAGAATATAAACACTTGTTCTCTTAATTGTAAATACGTTATGCTTAAAAATGATTTCTTATACCACATTTACATCATAGCAAACATAATTTGCCTGTTTCACGGACCAAATATTTAACAGAAATGAAGTTATGATATCGAGGTCTAGTCGTCGGTCCAAATTCGTTTCATTGCACTCTACTGTACAACGAAATGCAATACGCAATCAACAATTGTAATGCGCAAAAAATTTTAATATTTTTAAGGAACTGTCTAAGTTTTTGACCACATAATTCATTAAATGCACCCATTACGAATTTAAGAGACACAATTTTCTTTCCGTATCATAAAAAAATAACAACAAAATATGCAAAGCATAGAAATATCACTTTTGCAGACGACTTGTTTCACTTTGTATTTCAACTCCTTGATTCAAAAAATAATAAAACGTGCTATCCACAAAACTAACAATTATGGAAAAAAACATTTTATTAGAGATTACAGAAAGACTGGAAATTTTCGTACGTAATAATTTTAGTAAGTATTGTTTGGACAGATTTGCCTATATAACCAAATACCTCCTTAATTATTTTCTAAATATAGTTTACTAATTAAATAGATAAAAGCAAATATTTAGATATGAAAAGGTGTGTTTATAATAATTTTACCACTATTTTAATAAAAGTTTTTAGTATATAAAATTTCTTTTCCAGTAACAAACACTTCTTGCATAACAGTTAGCTTTTATTTAAAGCTTGGACTTTTTATATCCAGGCTGGTAAACACAAAATAGTATTGTAAGGATAAATAATCAAAACTTGAAGTTACGAAACGAAAACTAAAAGTCCTAAGACTTTATTGTTATTAGCAGTGTTGGATAGAGGTTTTTAATGCAAAAAGTTTTATTTACTATCTTACAGCAAATCAGTCCATTGAAGAATATTTTTCTTCCTTTCTGTACATAAAAATTTCTGCTGTAATGTGTCGAATATCTAAAGACGGAGCATGGAACAGTAGATGGCTCTGTAATATTTTTCCACTTCCGTTTTTAATGCTGCTGAAAAACTTTTGAGACAGGACCCTGGAGACTTTCTGGGCTTAAGATTAGGCTTAAAATTTTTTTATTGCACATTCGTGGAATGTCGCTAGAAGGACATCTAAGTTTCCTGCAAAATACTCTCTTTCCAAAATCTCCGTTGTTGCCGCGTCGAAAAGCAATAAAATATTCAAGCAATTGAATGTCTATAACAGAAATCATCATCGGTGCATTTTTGATGTAAGGTATTGCGACCTTACTTCTCATAATATTTATTTTTTTGCCTCATGACTTAAGTATAAGTGAATAAGGGCTAGTTGGCTAAGGGCCTATTTCATTGAAAATCGTAAGTGTACGAACACTTTTGGGAGCCACTGCATATATAATAGCACAATAAAACAGTTAAGATATAACACATTTTAAGTATTCCAAATGTTTGTTGTTGATGTTGTGTCTTACTTCTCGTTATCGTATTAGTCGCATATAAATTGTAAATCATGCAACTGAGTTGTTGCATTATTGCAAATTTGTATTCCACTCAATCTATGTTGTTCATTTCATCTGGTGTATCCTTTTCTTTTATTTAATTCACTGACAATGGGCCATCTCTTCGCTTCCGACCCCATGCTCTACAGCAAAAATAAACTCTTTTTTATACCTGACCTATCATAAAGATAGTAGGCGAAGTTTCTGAAAACCCTGCATTCGTTAAGAGATACCGCTTTTTAACACTTTTAAAACATGAAAGAGTTGAATAAAGATTTATAAAGAACTGCAGTTTTGCTGAAAAAGTAAGCGCATTTTCATAAAATTATAACTAGCTTCCTTTGACTAATAATTTTTAAGCTAAGAATATTCGGCAGATTTTATACCTATGAAATACCTCATGTGTAGCTTCATTTTAATAGTACTCTGTTAAAAGATTTAAACATTTCAATTTTTGATAGAGATTCAGTTGAATCTAATCAAAACATATATTTAAGCTTCAATTGGAAACCGGGATTGGTAAATTAACGTAATGAATGTATTTTCTGAACTGCAAAAATGTAAATTAAAAATACATGGAAAATAATTAGAATCATTACTAATCGAAGCTTTGAGCTAACTATAAAATGCATTTAGTAATTTTTCAGCATTGCTAAATGAATTCTGGTAACTGATTAAGCCAGGGGGATTAATCTCCTATAGACTTTCTCGTATATTCCCTAAGACAAGAATAATTTCCCGTCGAGAAAAAATTAAAATTTCGGACCTTCGTCAATTCGTGGACCGCCACGAATACTCAGATTTAAAATGCCCTAGAAGTCCGCGGAAAATGGAAAGGGGAACAATACAGTGGGAGAAACATACTCCAAACAGACGCCAATGCACAATATGACAAGTTTTGTGCATCATAGTGTGATGAAGAAAACCAATTACTGATTTTGATTGCCCATTTTCACCGAATGACACAAAAATTTCAAACAGATTTACAATTAGGGTTAGAAGACCACATACGGTATTTCATTTATCTTAATTTTTGAATTTGGGAGTTGTCATGTTCACATGTCTGCAAATGTATAGACCGACAAACAATGAATACATTGCTTAATTTGGTCCAAAATTGGATACTGATCTACAACTTTGATTATAAAATTTTGTGCCAAATTTTATCCATCTATCAATTTCAGTTTCTGAGTTATTGTGTTGATAGGAACATGAACAGACAGATTTCCCGTAAACGGATTTCATTCAAACTTTGATAGAAATCTACAAATTACGTAATAATATTCACAGCACATTTCATCTGTCTAGCTCAAAATGTTTTTGAGTCATGGAATTCACAGACAGGCATAATTCGAAAATTGTTTTTCTTTAACTCAGGGATTTCTAAACCACGAAGATTATCAAAATTTCATCATCAATTTTTGAGAATGGCAATATTTTCTTTTAGTTTACCAGAAACGAAAAAAAAAATATCATCACAATTACAGCAAAACTTCTAAGTAAAAGAGAAATAATATAATATATTTAAACATCTCATTTTATATTAGAGGAAATAACCCATAGTGTAAAAATCGATAGATGATAATGTTTGGACGTTATCAATGATAGATTCATTGTCTCTTACTAAAATTAGTTCAAACAATTAGAAATTGTTTTAACAAAATTACTAATTATTTACAGAAACAAAGAAAACTATTTGAAAATCAATTTAACAATGAAAAGTGCTGCTGTAAATTATGTTGAATTTTTTTTAGGTTGTCAATGAAAAAAAAATTCAACCATCAAACCAGTACAGCCGAATCGGAAATGAATGGTTTGATTCTAAGACTGATGTACGAATGACTTTTGTACGTCAATTCCTTCTAAAAATATCGCTATAACACACAAAGATTTCGCTTGATTTTCAATTCAGTTATCTTTTAAAAATCCAAAGCACAACTACATAAACACCTTTACATTACAGTAAACCCCAGTTAACCAAACTCGGATTAACCGAAACCAGGGTTATCCGAATATCCTCTGAAATAGCAAATCCAAAAATCACCTACTGTACGGAAATATTCGCGAAGGCGACATTTTTTTGTAACGATATGCCAGCTTTTGCTTTTATGTCTCCCCCAAGAAAGTCAATGATAAATTTTAGAATGTCAAAGTTAAAACTAATGATCCATACTATTATTAAATACGGCATTGTTTACCTTTGACCATCAGACACATTGAGCTCCAACTCGCCGGTGGGAATATTGCCTCCGATTGAGGATTAACTTTAATAAAGAATATTAGTATGGTCTATAAACAGAGTTTTGAATTCATTTTGCATTGAAAAGATCTCGGAATTGCACACTGTTATTAGAAACAAAATAGTAACAGATGTTTACGGCGTAACCAAAAGAAATTTTATCCGAAACGCTCCCTCTTTAGTTCCGTTAGACTGGGTTGTACTATATTATAATTTTTAGACATTATATTGTATTATTATTATTATCCACTGCCATTATATACTATAATATTGATTCGATTAAGAAACTAATGTGCAGCAATTCTGCAAAAAGTTATTTCCTATTAATTCACAGCTTTGATTTAAGATTAAATTAGGTTAATAAAATTAGAAAAAAATACGACGAGAAGTGAGGTGACTTCAACACTCAGTATTGAAGTAAGGATCAGGTCTGTTTTTAAAGAAATTCGATGAAAACTTGCAAAAATTCAGCAAACTCCTTAAATAAATTTTTCAAACACGCGTCAATGTACGTACATTTTCAAAATAAGAAAAAAAATCGCCTGCAAGACATTTAGCTATATAAGGAAAATAATCATCTGCAATATTATGTTTACGTTCCTTTTTGCTTCAAGCTTCTTACAGTTATCTTTGTATTCTAGTAAAAATCCTCCAAAGTTTTGTTCTATCCATTCCTCATTTTAGTGTTTCAGTCGCTTGTTCATAATACTGCCTGTAAAAAAGAACCAGAGTAGTGAACTATTTTAGCAATATTCATTTACAAGGCTATATTCCTCTTCATGTTAACCTAGGTCATTTTCTAGGAAAAGGAAGTCAGGCAGTGCAGATTTGCCTTCACATTTGCAGACATATTTGAAGAATTATTTATACATTAAAATTCTTCAATAGAAATAAATATTTAGATGCTTTTATAAATGATTTACCACTCTTATAATAAGAGTTTTTCTATATATAAATCTGATTTCTTTTTCTCGTTCTCTTTACGCCTTCGTGGATTAACGTTTCTTTAATATGAGGCCTGGGTTTTATAAATTCGGGCTGGTGAAGATAAAGAAGAGAGGCCTGCTTGAATTAACTCACTTCAATGCTTTTCGGACGACACACAGGAGGTGCCTCAGTCTTATTTAAATATCTGAATTAGTCAGGAGTGGTGGCGATATTATGCTTCTTCCCAATTGTTAAAATAAATTTAACAGCCAACTGGGAGACAAATTCGATTCCAGTAGTAAACAAAGAATAGAGTTGAACTTACGACTGTCTTATTAAGAGGAATGGCACAGATATCAAACGTTGCATTATTTGTTTTCCTACTACTGCAAAAATCTGGGCATTATGACTTACGTAAAAGATCGTGTTTGTCCCGGAAGCTTTAGTATTGGAATTCATATAAATGAAAGATTTATCAACTGATTGGAACTTAACACTTGAGTATTCTGTACTTGAATTAAGAGGAATTAATCCTGGTAGTGGAAGGATATTACCTTCATAGGGAGCAAGAATTTGGGTATTTTTTCATCAAAAGTTAATATGTCGGTCGGACATGCTACGTTTTTCTTTTTAAGCGTTTTCTTTTCCTAAATTCATTACACAGCTATGTAATCGTGAAGTCTCATTTTCTGCCCTTTATAAAGTTACATAAAGCTATTTTCTGCAAAACAAAACATCCTCACTCCTTGAACATATCATGCATCAAACTGTCATATTATTTTTGATAAGTGACTGCTTATTTTTGTGATTGGTTTATATTATTGGCTCTATTACTTTAAAGAAATTTTTAAATAAACGTCTCTATAATTTATGCAATAGCTCTTCCAATTCTGTTAAGTGTTTTTTATAATAATTGTTCTATTTCAAAATTTGCATGAATGACTGAATTCTTAATGTGCAAATGAATTTTTGCTGCACAATTCAATGACTTCCAGAAGATTCTAATAAATAAAGAATTGCCGATCTTTCATCATAAGCACAAAAACAGCATCAGAACGTAATCGACTCGCTAAAAATAGTATAAATGATAATAAAATATATAAAATTAACACAGTATATGTGAGATTACCTGGAAGTGTATATTAAACAAATTTAAAGGATTGTCTTTAGCCAATTAAGCCCACGCTAGAATAGTTAGTATCTACATTTAGGCTTATTAGGGTGGGTACGATTTACACGTGTCCACTGATTTTTCTCTAAATTTTCTTATTCGAAGTACACAAATTTAAATAAAAGTAATCGTCAAAACATTCCACAAGAGGTTTTAATGGATTTCTACGTTTAAACATCCCTCAGTGAGAAAAATCCGCTTTTGGAATTATGCCTCTTTTTTGTGAATGTGATAACTCAGAAACACAACGAGCTTCCTGGATGAAATCTGTTATTTGGTCGTAACACAAAATTTGAATATTTCTTCTGTATTTTATACTGGATTCTCCTTCCAGGAATCTCCCTGTCATTTCGTCCGTGCACATGCGAATAACAGAATTCAAAAACAAAGATCTAGAGCAGCGGTTCCCATCTTTTTTGGGTGTGTTGACCTCCTGTTGTGTAAAAATATTTTGAGGCCCGCCAAATAAATATTCAAGTAAGAAAAATGCAAACACAGGCTGGTGCACACTATATTATATATTCTTAAATGTCAGTAAAGAGTAAAGCTTACTCTAAAAGGATTAAAAAATATTGCTTATAAATTAATTGATTCACACCCTCACAGTCCTAGTCTACCCGGAGGGGTGTAAAGACCAATATGGGCTAGTGGGGAAAAGTGGGTCTTCTGACAACACTACACACACTGGTTTTCCAGCCCCCAAGGGGTATTATATTTTTAGAAAAAATAAAAGGAGTGGCGTCACTTCCAGCTAATCTGACTCCGACTTTTGAAGGCGGCACACTAATATGCTATCCCACGACCCATAGGTTGGGAACCGCTGATGTAGAGTGAACAATTTTAGCATAATGTTTCATCATCAAAATCTTAGATCTCCACCAAATTATGAACTAAATCCGACGATGTTGCACAGTTCATCAGTTTGTCTATTTGTGGCTGTATAAATATTTTAACTCAAATCTGCAACAAGCTTGATAAATGAAATTTTGCATGCGGCTTGTGATCGAAACTGCAGTTGCGTATCGAATTTTAATTCTTATTGAGAAAATGAAACATTCCGAAATCTATATGTGGTCTTCTTCACTATACTATGAATTAATAAAACATGCTCTATTGTATTCGTACATATTAAAGTCTAGAAGAGAATAACCCCGATGATTTTTTAGATATAAATAATTAGATTCGTAAAAACTAAAATTAAAAAAAACTGATCAAAATAATTTCTCACTATACCCAACATTTTCAAAGGCCCTGTCTGCAAATAAGTGCAATTCCACTTTATTCTGAAGATTGTTTTTGGTTTTAAACAAAAAATAGATAACATGAAGGAAGATAATTAAGGAAAAACGGAACAGAGCAGGAGCGTCATCAATTCGTATCGGAAATTTTTTCGATTAGTCTGAGTCCATAAGAAAAAAGATTTAAGGATTTTAGAGAAATCTTGAAAACGCCTGATTTCGATTCAGCAGACGCTGAATCTGCTGAAGATATGAGCAAAATCGAAAATTCGAGAACAAATATTTTGAAAGTTTCAGAAATCTATTTGTGATCTGAATATGAATGTGTCTACAAACTCTATGATTAATCCTATGAAAGGATCAAGGATATCTTTCAGACTCCTGATCTTCAGCTATTAACTCTTAATAAATATTTGGTTTATTTAGTCACAGGACATAGTCTATTCATAGCGTACTTTCATCGTTTTAAGATTTCTTCTACTCAATTATGATTTTGTAGAATCATTAGTGGTGCCGACAGTTATATTTTTGAATGTAGATTTACAGCGGATTTTCACTTTACAAAGCCCTCAATAGATAATAAAAATAAATGGTTTATGAATGTGTTAAAAATAATGGTCGTTGCGCAGGATCAGAGCGTGCTGTAAAATTTCAAAGGAAATTTGCAATCAAATTACGGATTATGGGACTGACTTTGGGCTTTGACTTTTTGGTAAATATAGCTGGTTGGTTCTCGTATTTTGATTGTTCTTTATTCCTATTAGGACATATATTTTTATCCTGTGGTGCTCTATGTTCCACTTTATGTTTTTAATTTCTGCTCTTATTCAATTTTTACAAAATCTTTTCTATTCGATTTTTAAGAGTGAATGCTTCGGCGAAATCCCAACGTGCTGCGTATTTTTTATACTATAAATTTATTATATGTTTTATTATTATTTTATCGAATCTTGTACTTAGATGTTTTCCACTTTGTGCATTGCATCTTTTTGTATTTATTTTGCAACTTTTGTCCTTTATTTGGTGTTGTAAATTGTTTTTGTTTCCTGTTTTTATCGTTGTTTTAATTAATTTTTGTTGAATTTCTTCTCTCTCTTTGTTGCAATTATGTAGTGCAGTTTCCTTTGGTTTAAATTAAATTACAATCACAATTTTATATTTTTTAACGACATCATCTATGATGTTTTGTGTGTGTCATTTATTTCTTTATTATTATTTTAAAATTTTCTGATGAGATCATATTTCTAAGCCCTTTTCATTGGCAAAGTTTAAAGCTTTTAAATTTAAATTTTCTTCAGTTTTTGATGGAAATTTTGTCTCCATTTTACCGTAACTTTTTGTCTGCAGGAATGTTCCTTTCCCAGAGATTCAACCTGTATTCTAAAACCTTTAGTTTGAGTCGATTCTCCTGGGTATTGAATGAATGATTAATGGTATGAAAGCAACTATGCAGCCACCCTATTAGTACAAAATATTGCACCACATCTCCACAATATTGTTCAATGTTCTGAATGCGACAAAATTTCGTCAAGATATCGTAACAGTTTTATAGAGCATTTTTTTGCTGGTAGAGAAGCTTGTTGTGATACTTTGAAATTGTATTCCCCCATTTCTGCGGTGTTACTCTTTATCAGAATATTATATCAACGAAATATATTTTCAAAACTATACAATTGAATGCGTAATGTTGTTGAATTCCATAAAACCTGCGTTATTACTCTTTGTGTAGTACATTCTTTTATTTTACTGAATTCACTTAAAAAGGGAAACCTGCAAATGCCACCCTTTGTGTTTGCAATCCTATCTTCTATTTAAAAAATAACTTGTTTCTGTCTGCCTGCACCATTCTCTAATTTTGTAAACGACTTTTTGCGACACCTTGTAGATATCTGATTTTAGTCACTCGTACAATGTTATCTTCAAAGAGAAAAAGAAGAGTATATTTGATCTCAGATTGGCCTTACCGAGTATTGTTGCTTTCTTCTTATCAATGTCCAGTAGAGTGATCCTTAAAAATCGAGTTTTGAAATTTTGATTGGCACCCTCCCAATTTATTTTATGGCTTTAAATAAGTCATTCCAAAAAATTTCAGGTTTTAAGAACGTTTTTTAGGGGTCGCTACCAAGATTTAATTTTTGAAAAGTGAATAATTTTTCAAAACTTTTATAAAAATTCATTTCAAACAGGTATATGCATTAATAATAATCAATACCAAATACTGAATGTAGGAGAGGGCAGTCCTAGTTTTTAACTCCCCAACATCTTTAATTCAATGTCATTTTTCCTGCAGAGACAAGTGTGATTCCCGCGAGCTCACGACATGGTCACGCTTCCCGTCTGAGCCTGCCTCAAGCAGATTAGTTTGTAGTCATCTACTGCATTGAGAATAGTGCCCTTGTCTAAGGGATTTTTCGCCTTGTTTTAAACTTATGTTATAGTAGAGCAGATTTAAATCTATTCAAATATTATTACAGTCAAATCACGTCATGTCACGTGAATCTCGGAATAGTTTGAAGTAGTATGATCATACTGTCACTAATATTTTAGTTTATGATATTTATTAGTAATGGCATGAAGGAGCGCACAGAGCATTTAAGAAAAGAAATCTACACATATTTGTATTATTGGTCAAACGTATGGATAACCTTTTAGAGAAATGGGTCAGATTTTATTCCTTATTTTTTATTATTTGCCCGTGGGCCAGTATGTCAATGGCGTCACTTGGAAGGGGAAGATGGTGCGGTAAAATAGGCAATAATAATTTTGAAAAAACGAATATTTGTTATCAGAGAAACTTGATGGTTGACCTTTTTCTTTATATTCTTTTTTTTGTTCTCACTTTTAAAGTCCTCCTAAAAATTACGTCTCCTTTTTGTTTTACAAATTTTACTTTTGCAAGTGAAGTTTATGACCTACTGCTATTGGTCATACACAGGTGCAAAGATACGATACAAAATCGGTTAGCTAGCATACACTTGGAAATATTTTTTTATGAATTCGACATCAAATATTTATACTTTAAATATTTTAACATTTTCGATTATCTGTTCTCACTTTTATGATATAAAAATAAGTTTATAAAAACTAACAAGTGTGTCATTCCAAAAGCCTTTTTGTGTCACCGCCGATCATAGGTTCGCCACCACTGGTCTACATCATTGTGGGAAACAGTTTCCATCTAAAAGAGAAGTTTTCGGAATTTTCTTCCTTTGTAAAAATTAATTAAACCTAAAAATTTGTTATTCTGTTCACTGAACGGTTAATGATGTTTTTATTTTTTGGGGAAAGTCTATGATTCCCCACAAGATTTACACGATTCTATTCAGTCTATGATTTATTAAGAAAGCACGGTTTAGATTAAATTGAAGGATTTTCAAACAAGGCAAAAGCCATTTATTGTACAATGGATATAATAGTGTTTGAGGGTTCTTTGACCATGTTTGACTCTTGAGTTACAGTAGACCGTATTTAATTTTATTTAGGTATTACTACATGGAAATAATTTGAAGTATCAAATTCTCACTAATATTTCAGTTTATACCAATTTTTACTAATGACATGAAGTAGTGCACTGTCCATTTTAACCAAGGAGTCTACAGATATTGGAGTTATTGGTCAAATGTCTACATCATTGAGACAAACACAGTTGTCATATAAAAGAGAAGTTTCTGGTATTTTTTCCGTTACGAAAATTCCTTATTGAGAAGAAGATGAACAAAAACTTTCTCTGGCTGCCTTGGCTTTATCACGACTTCAAGATCTTGCTTGCGGCAGATGTTGTCAAATCTATGTCTTATGTTTGCCAGTCACATTCGCACATGTCATGAATGTAATTCTTGCTTTGAATACTTTCCTTCCTGGTGCCATCTTTTCATTATAATCAGCTAGAGTTTTGTCAGGTAACATTCGCCAGAACAACCCTGATTCGTCGGCATTGTAAATATGTGCAGCACTCAGATTTTTCTCATTGATAACACGCAGTAACTCGATTCTAAATGCCTCAATTGCACTTTCATTACTAGAATACTTTTCCCCGGTTATTTTGAGACGCCTGATCCCATGACGATGTTTAAATCTGTCTAGCCACCCTGTGCTGGTAACAAAACCATCGCCACTTTCAGTCTGTGAAAAAATATATCTTTTTCACAAATCATTTCACCACTTACCGGTACGTGAAGCCGCCGTTGTTGAATGAACCATAAGTAAACGCCATTTTCTAGTGCAACGTTATCCGCCGTTTTCATATTTTTACGCACCTTTCAACCACTTTCTGTAGTGCTGGCAACTTCATTACGCTGTCTTTTTTCTTTTTATGTCACCAACTGTTGAATTCCCGATGTCGAACGTCTTGGAAATCGCATCGTAGCTCTGACCAATGTTTATTAATTTAATGATTTTAACTTTGTCCTCTAAAGTGAGGGTTTTATGCTTACGAGGACCATCAATCACTGAACAGTCGGACTGGAACAAAAGGACGGGACCGAAACACTGCACATCGAAAACTGAACAGACGCAAGGCTGAAGAGGAACTGAAGGGAACCTGTGGCGCGTCTTGTCACTTGACTAGCCGAGCAGTTGCGTGACGCCGGCAGTTGACTGCTCTTTGTTGCGGGTTTGCATCATTCTCCATGGACCCTCCGGGTTACCGAGGGTTCCGGATTAGCACGTGTCCGGATTACCGAGGTTCTACTGTATATGTATATTCGAATTAAAATAAAAAATATGAAGATATTTTTAATTGTAAAATTAGTTTGCTGCGAGGGACCTATTGCGGTCGCGCTGTTTGCACCCCCCTCTGACCAGCCCTGCGGACTTCTTTCCATGGCCATTATCCTGCCTTTGAGTGTAGATTTAAATTTTTGTTTAATCTCCGGATTTGAAATCTTGCGTCCGTAAAAGGAAAAAACGTGTTTCTTTATCAGTCAGAGCAATGGTCTGATCCAATTGAAATGCCAGTCCTTTTTGTTTCATACAATCGCACTGTTTGAAGGAATTTTTGCCACAAAAATTTTCCTGTAATTCCTAATATGTTTTTATACACTATAGCCAGCAGCACCAATCCAAATATCAGCGTCATCTGGTCTGACTGCAGCGCCACCTAACAACTCTCGTAATTTTTAATTCACCACAAAAAAAAACTTATTCTTGAATTCTCTTTCATTTATACAGCAGTGTGTACGAATCATACTATTCAACTTTTCTTTAAGTTTTTGTAATATATTTAAATTAGATATGGCTACAAAGCCCCATATAGGACAGGCGTAAGTTTGTTACTGGACGAAAAACCCAAGTAAAAACGAGTAATATGTTTTCGCTATTTAATTTGAATGTCGTGCTTGTAAGGGATAGAATTTTCGGCGGGCAGCAAGGAATCATTTTTTTCACAGCAGTGATAAATTTCCTTCCGTGTTCTTTAAAATATACCATGATAACAGTAAAATTTACTTACAGGAATGATATGGGAATATTTAGGATTTTATATTGTCAGTTAATGGTATTTTAATGGGAATGAAATTTTATTCAATTTGTGCATAAATTATTGAAATGAATACCGAATACCTTTGCCAGTGTCATTGGGCAAGAATTTATAGTCAATAATGAAACGCCACTGAAAATATCATTGTGCAAATTTTTATATTAATACTAAATTTTTAAAAAGCAATCTATTTAAAGAATGCAGATTAATAGTTTTTGAATAGGAATGAAATTTTTCTTACATCTGTGTCTCCTCCTGCCAATGCAATTTCTTTGAAACTATCGTATTATAATTGTGAATTCTTTACATATTAAATAGAATATTAAATACATATGCCAGCATAGCTGACTGCTGCAATGAAACAGAAAGTATTCGGCGTTAATCAATCGAATTAAGGACGAAGATGCAGGGCTTTCACTCCAAAGTTACATAAGCAGTTTCATCGCTATCTTCGTTGGACCAAGGGAACTAAGCGACTATGACTTTCATCTCTTTCTAACGAAATTATAAACTGGATACTACATTGATCCATAATTTAGATTACAGAGAACCAATTTTTATAACTGAATATTTTTTATTTTTATTAGATTTGTTATTACACAATAAAATGCTAAAATAGATTCGACTAGATGGACCCTTGATTAGCGACAGTAATGACCCATTATTTAAGATCCCACGGTTTAATACGGTAAGTATTATAAAACTTTCACAAAGATAATTTGAATGAATGAAACACATTTTTAATATTCATAATCGTTTTTCAATTAGCACATGTTATTGTTCGATATTTCCACAACGTTTTCCGGTATTCTAAATGTCGAACTATATTGTGAAGATATTATAACAATATTGTGCGGAAACTTTTGCTGATAGGCTTGCTTTCATAATTTCAGTGTTAACAATTGTTGGAGAATTTTAAATTCTTACTGTAATACATGGGAAACAACAGTATTAAGAACAGAATCCTACTCCAAGTATCCAGTTTGAATTCAGATTTTCAGAAATTTTTTTGTTCTGTATTTTCAGATTTATTGTTGAGTAATATGGGAAGGTGGCTGAATTTGCATCGCTTTGTTATACTTTATATATAGTTATGTAGAGAAGTAATTTTATTGGAAAAAATACTAGAATTTCTGTAAGTTTATTTATATTCAAAGAGTAATTTGAACTTCCGAATCTATTTTTTTATGAAGTACACATGAAGAAGGAAATGCTGAAGGTGTCCGAGTCCAAGAGTGTCACCTAATGGTGCGATACGCCATTTCATTTCTAGATTTATTTTACATTCTCTCTCTAATGCATGTGACATTTTTTCGGTATTTTTGCTTGCTTCGTGATAAGTTTATATGTGTTTCTAAGCTAATAAAATACATGGGTAATCTCTAAATCTTGTTTCAAGTTCTTCTGACATTTAAGAGAAATTTTTCGTCCAATTACTAGTTTATTTCGAATAATGCCCATTACTAGTTTCAATTTGCAAACCATCGAAATTTTATAAGGTGTAAGTACCTTTAAAATGGTGTCATCTGTCCAATTAAGGATCTGATTTTCTAAGATGGACCATCAATTTCTTTAAACACAATGAAATTAAAAAATGTTTTGAATCTCAAATTAACACAAGCTCACATGCACACAAGTATGACATTTTATGCACTTTGTCGTTTCATCTTCTTTCTTTGTTTCCTCCACAATGAGACATATCCTTCGTTCTTTTTTATCCAATATTGATGGCTTTAGTGTGCTTTTAGTGTTTTTTATTTTACATTAGCTTGTTTTGCTAAAATAATTCTTTTCCCACTCCAAATCAAATTCATGGCCATAAAATTACAGAACAGTGATAAAAAATAAAGAGTGGCAACGTTGTACAGTGAATCTTCCAAACTTTCTTGTCAGGCCTTCGGGACCTATCTCCCTCACCCGCTTTTAGCCGAAATTGTTGCTATATATTTTTATTATTTAGGGTGCTTGAGTGAGGAAAAGGGGGGCTGGAAGCTGGAATAAGTAGAAAATAAGTGAAAAAATTGCAAAAACAGAGCGGAAAAACAGTCATTTTTATTGATTTTTTTAAATCTAAGGGGACAAATCCCTTCCAAATCTCCCCCTTGCTACAAATGTTCATATTTTAGAACTTTTCATCTCTATAGCCCCTCAGAAGACATTTAACGGTTAAAATAATCGTTTTCCTCCTCCAAATCAAATTTATGGCCATAAAATTACCAAACAGTGTTACAAATGGGGGGGGGGCGTCCCGACAAAATGGTGGATGATGGGACAAAATGGGGGTCATATTTGGATTTAGAAGGTCATTTTACATAAGAATCAGAAGGAATGATAGCAGGGCTCGAATTTTTTTTGCAGAGCAGTGTAATTAATTAATGATAAACAAACATAAATACTTATTCCTACTTGCAACTTCGAAGTGCTTAAAAATGATTTCCTGCACCCCATTTACATTGTTACAACATAATTTCCTATTTTATAGCTCAAATATTTAATAGAAATGAAATGATGATCCGGATCTAGGCATCGGTTTAAGTCTGGCGACTCTCACCTAAATAAAACGAAAAAAATATTTCTTATTATGGAAACAAATTTGTGTTTTCTTAAACTGTTTTTTTTTAAATTAAATTATAGGCTCATTGCAACCAAGTGTTTTACGCAATGTACGAAGTTCTACATACAAACAATAATAGTAATGTACAAAAAAAACGTCAAGAATTTCAAGGAACTATCTTAGTTTGTTAGAAGAAAATTCATTCAAAGTAAGCTTTCAGAAGATTTTTAAACAAACTTTTCTTTTACCAGATCATACAATAATGATAACAACAAACGATGAAAAGCATCCAAACACGTCTTATTTCAATTTTTGTTTCAACTGCTTCGTTCAGAAAATAATCAAGCACGGTATTCGCAATGCTAACCCTAGTAGCATGAACTCATCGTTTTTTGCATGGCCTTTCATCGAATTCATCGGAAACTGATCCAGTATCTTCGAGACCATATCGTTTAGATCAGTATCCGAGAACCGGTTTCAGTTTTGGTAAATTTGATCGGAAAATGATATGTTTATGAGCAATATTTCCGATGAAAATTTGCCGGTCGGAAATTCACGGTATATAGATATCGTTCCGATATCGGATAATGCATGAAATCACTGTTAGTCGAATTTGATTGGTCAACGACCCAGTGATGTGTCGTTCGAGAGTATTTTCAACTTCAATGGCTGCCACTACTTGACCTGACACTGCTAGATTTCACCATCTTTCATTTGGAAAAAATGTAAGTATTTATTTTATTTTTAATTATCTTTATTAATTTTATTACTTACGGTATGTTTAGTAAATGAATAAAATTATTATAACGCATTTTTGAAAGTTAGATATACTAAAGTTGCTATTCAGAAGCTACAGTAGGTATAACCTTAACACGAAACCTATGATTGAATAATTATTATTCTCAGTGCAAAACAATATATTCATTATAGAATAATTACTTACTCTCTGCGTATAAAGAAATTTGCACACGCATGCCTAAAAAAAATTCGTGGTAATTTCCAAAATTGTAAACAATTGCTCTCGTACTCGAATGTAAACAAACGTTCTCGCAGTCTTCTCCAGTTCATCCTTCTCTGCCAGTCAATTCCAGAAGTTTTCAGTGCCTGTCAGTTGTGGGTAACAATATGATAACTGTTAATTTCAGTTTATCTTATAAATTAAGATTTTTTTTCCTCTCGAAATTGGCCAATTTCAATTTTTTCAAAATCCAGTTTTTCTAAGCAACTTTTGTTGTTTTTTTAAGTTGTTTTGGTCAATTTCTCTTCAAGTATTGAGTGTATAACATTAAAACTGTTTTTAAAAGCTTCGCCTTCTTGATACGAACAAGAATATATAACATATATGTGAAATTTTCTCTTACCCAAAAATTAAAGTATCTGTTCACATGTGACTTACAGAAAGATCATTCAACCAGATGAATAAATTTTGCTTTTTCCCAATTTCTTCTTGTATACAAACTGTTCGCTTCTGATTTAGTTCATATCAGTTGTGGGTAACAATATTTTAACTGATTATTTCTGTTTATCTAACAAATTAAGATTTTTTCCCCTCGAAGTTGGTCATTTTCAATTTTTTCAAAATTTAGTTGTTTTTTTTAAGCTTTTTGCCAATTTCTCTCCCAATATTTTGTGTATAACAATAAAACTGTTTTTAAAAGCTTCACCTTGTTGATACGAACAAGAATATATAACATATATGTGAAATTTTCTCTTACCCAAAAATTTAAGTATCTGTTGACATGTGACTTACAGAAAGATCATTAAACCAGATGAATAAACTTTGCTTTTTTCCCATTTTTTTTCTTATATACCATCTGTTAGCTTCTCATTTAGTTCACATCAGTTGTGGGTAACAATATTTTAACTGATTATTACTGTTTATCTAACAAATTAAGATTTTTTTCTCCTCGAAATTGGCCATTTTCAATTTTTTCAAAATCTAATTGTTTTTTAAGCTTTTTGCCAATTTCTCTTCCATTATTGTGTTAATAGCAATAGGTTTCAATTTATTTAAGGAGGATGCTGTGTTTTTAAATATTATTAAAGTATCTTATGGAATCGTCAAAATTTTAAATTTACAAGAACAGTATCAAATCATACATTTAATCAATTTTCATTCTTTCAGTGTGATTTCCTGAGTGGCATTACAGGATTCTCAGCAAGGTGCTTTCTACTAAAATGTCATTGGAAGGGAATTAGGAGTGTGGAATTGGGATTTTCAACATTCAATCTCGTAAACAAGGTGATTTTTGTTAATTTTTTATTTTGTACTTTGTTGATGGTTAGGCTTGATGTCTGATGCCATATATATATGTGTGTGTTATCTGGGTTTCTGTGGCAAATTTGTTACTTCAGAAAATGTGAGAGGATATTGCTTTAGAATGTTCTGTATTGTAATAGTGTTATTGCTTGTTATCCGTCAAAAATTTTGACTTTTGATGATGGGCGTACCTGTCAAATCTTTGGAGTTTTATAGTGGATTTCAGATTGAACTCTTGAGCAAAATCTTTTATCTTGCCAAAATAACGAGAAAGTTTTATCTACTTTATAGATAATCTATAAAGCTCTTTGTCTAATCTGACTACAGTCTCACACATTTCCTAGCTATTGCAAGTATGTCATTCATGTTCTATTTTTGGGGGGTAAAGGCAGGAACATTTGAATATAATGCAGAAAAAATTTTACTTTAAATTTTAAGGGTTTTGAACTTAATATAAAGGGATAGGATTTTGAATTTTGTGTGTTATTTTTTTTAATTTTCAGATTTGGTTCGATGATTCCTTTTAGGCACCTCCTGGGTTGGAAAAACTAATTCCCCCTTCCTTCTCTTGAGAAACATATGAAGGCAGAGACCAGTTCTTCAAATCCCAGAATAATTTGGTTAATTTTCTTTTGGGCATTTGAATGGTTCCAAAGAATTTTCATTCAGAAACTTGCCAGGGTTTATAAATTTGTTGAGTGATTTATCTCTTCAAATCAATGTATGATTTATATATAATTGTTGCAAATTAATAATGGTACATTGATTTCTTTTTTATAGATGCTGTGAGAAATAATATCATGTTTTCAGCAGTAACTATAGGGATGGAGGAAGAAATCTTCGAGCAAGTTTAATGCAAACATAAAAAATTCATAAATGAAAGTGTAAAATGATTGTAAATAAAAAATATATATGTGTAAAATAAAAGTGTAATGTTTACTTTTTGCAATTCTTTTTTTTTAATCTTTCTAGGAATATATAGATTTATAGACATCTGGAGTGCAATACTGTAATACTTACTGCTGTGTAAAGATTGAAAGAAGTTATTGGAAGGAAAGAGTAGGATTAGTTTATTAATTTACACAATTGTGCATATCGCACCTTGAATGCACACACACACACTGCAAGTGTGAAAATTTGGAATGCTGTTTCTCTTGTTTCTGCTCATTTAAATTTGAAAAACAATAATGTTTAGCACTTCTGGCTCTATTACATTCAATACAGTATTTATGCACTTGTGGCTCTCTTGCATTCAAGGTGCAATATGATAAAATGTGTTGGTTATTGTTTTTGATTTTCTAAAGAGATCATTTAAGAGAGAAAATTATTCATTTTGACCAGAATATGGTACTGATTTCAGCATTGCCCACACTGGTAGGTGCAACATTTCAAACATTATAAATATGCTGCTAAAAATAGCAATAAAATAGGGTTTTTTTGGAAGAAGTGGAACGATTTAAAAGTTATCTGTGCAGAATGTCTTCACTTAAATATAAAATTTGTTAAAATTCCTATTTTTTTTTCAATGTGCATAAATTTTCCTTGTATAAAACTTGTTTATGCAGGGCTTTACAGCTCAGCAAAAATCCGGATTTTTTTTCTTTCAATGTTGGCATAAAGCTCCTTTATGCTTAAGGCTTTGCTTTGTACGTTAAAAACATATTGGTTCTTTGCACTGGCGGCCATATAGGGTGCGAGGAGGCCCCGGGACATAAGGGGCCTCCGACAGGGGACTGAAAATAAACATTTTTTACTGGCAAAAAGTATATTTATAAGCAAATTATGTTAACCATTATATAGATGATTTACAATTTTTATCATGAGTTAAAGCTTATAAAATATTAAAATTTATTGTTCATGAAGCTTTGCAGCTTATAACTAACACATTAAACCAAAAAAAGTTATACCCAATACTCCATGTAAGTGAAAGAAAAAGCAGACAATTTCGATTGAAGTGTCAAATTAAAAACTGTCTGCATCACAGAAACTTTATTTCAACAATTTTATGGACTAGAACATGAAGGTTTTTCTTTCCGAAAAAGTAAACTTTTTTACTATATTTTAGTGAGTCATCAGTGGAGAGTTCATAATAAATATGTCGAATAAATCATATACATAATATAATATGTATAATTTGGGAAAGTTTCGTCACTAACTTTGAATTTAAAGTAACACAACTTCCCTAATATAATTAGTTAAATAGTTGGAAAAGTGAACTATGCAAAAGTATCATGCATTATTTTTTAAGGAGGGCCCCATCTAAACATTTTGCAGGAGGCATCCAAGTTGTTAACACCGCCACTGGTTCTTTGGCATCTCATAAAATAAAAATATTAATAATTTGGTATATTTTGATATCCATGTGTTTATTGCCAAAATCTTTTCAACCTAAAATCTACTGGCCATTTTGTTTATTAAAAAAAACAACCAACCAATTTTTCATCGTACACACATCCAAATCTGTTTGTATATTCATCTAAAAGTTATCGGAAATTCATCGCCATGAAACCGCACTGCTCGGTTTTCTATCGTATCGGCTAGCAAAACTCATCCGATATCGATGATCGGCTGATCTATGGCCGATGAGACATTTCGGAGCAAATCCCGATGAAAATTTATCACTATCCGATAAAAATCCGTTCATCGGCCGATCATTGTGTGATCGGGTTTCGATGAAAGACCTTTCAATGGCCGATGACATTTTGCTACTAGGGAAGAGTGATGGAAAAACTTAGTTTATTCAATAATCCTACAAAATCTTACATATTGCAAAATGTAAATCTGATGGATTTTTTGCATTAGTCTAGGTAATTAGAACTTAACTTTTCAAAATTAACTCTTTTACTTTTTTTCTAAAATTCTTATTTCAAGTTCAAATGGCATTCACAAATTGATACTGGAATAATAATGAAATTTTGCAAGCTGATTTCTCTTAAAATGCCGTCACCAGAAAATAAGATTAGGTTCAATGAATTTTTTTATTATTATTTAGATGCCGCAAAATGTGTGTGTTTTGAGGTGGTGGAGGAAAGATACAAACAAAATATTCTAATTTTCATTCACGACATGCCAATATCCAAACAGTTTGATAAGGATCAGAACTCGAGAAAATTCTAATTAAATATATTTTGCCTTGCAACGCTTTTCTTTTCAGAGATTGGTGAGATCCTGTGTCAGACCTCTGGTTCCCTTTTTCAGTGTGCGTAGATACGTTTTCAATAGTTCTACCACTATTTTAATTCAAAAAAAATCTATTTAAAATTTTTTTAATTAGCCCTTAGCAAATATAAATATACAAATGTTATTGTATTTTATATAAGGCCTGATTTCTTATATTCGGGCTGGTAAAAAAAAGTTACACCATCTTCACAGCATTAAACGAGCTCTGCTTCCGGTGCTTCAATTTTGAATTCAGTTGTTCGTATGTATACGCGTTTTGGAGATCCTCTCCGTTAGACATCGACAACAGCCAAATGTAGATATTATTTAACTTCGTATCCACTAAATCTATTATGTGCGTCCTGCTCTCAAAACAAAAAGGAAAAGTTGTTGGGAAGATTAATTTGTTTTCAGTTTGCATGAAAATATTATTTGAGCAATATTTTCTAAGTTGGTTGGTTTATTGAGGTTTAATTGCGCAAGAGCCATTCTTGCCTGAACTGCGCCAATCAAACATTTTTTTCTAAGGAAATGGAAACTTGACAAATACAGATATAAAAAGAAATTTGACTCGATATTTAAAATTATGTATGTCTGAAAGTTTGGTGCAAAGAAATTTTTTGAATTAACTACATCACACATTCTGTACGAAGTAATAGCTGTTGCATCATTCGCACAGAATGTAAAAAAAATGTGCGCGCAATTCATCAGCTTCTTACTCAATATTGTCAAGTTGATGTACATTTTTCACCGAGTTTTGTCACATTTATGTATCCTCCATGTCCATATCTCGGCATAGGGGATACATTCTAGTATTTGGCAACGTTAAAATCAGTGATCCATCTTTTATGTAAGTTGCGTTAGCAAAGATCGAGAAGCGCATAGAAACGAAATAGAGCGCCGAATAAAGTGTTGTTTTGAATCTTCTGACTATGGATTATATTATATAATACTATCAAAACCTTATATAATACTATGCAAAATCTTGAATATTACAATAATTGTTGTATTTTTAAATTTTATTACTTGGATTTTTTTATATTATTCTAGGCAATTATAACTCAATTGTTCAAAATAAACACTTTAACTTTTGCTTTCCTAAAATTCTTCTTTCTATTTCGAATTGCATTCTCAAAATGATTCTGGAAATCACAATAAAATTTTGCAAGCAGATTTCTTTTTAAATGCCGCCACTAGAAAACAAGATTGTGTTCAATGAAAAAAAGTTTTGATGATTTCGATGTCGCCAAATGTGTGTGTTTGGGTGTGGGGAACGAAAGATACAAACAAAAATTTCTAGTTTTCATCCACAACATGCTAATATCCAAACGGTTTGATAAGGTTCTGAATTCCGGAAAAATATTTTTTGCCCTGCAAAGCTTTTTATCTCAGAGTTAACCGAAATCCGGAGTCAGACTTTTGGTACACCTTTTCTGTGTGCGTAGAAGCTTTTATAAAAGTTCTACAATTATTTTAATTTGAAAAATTTCAATTTAAAATTTTTCTACTCAACTTCTAGTATATTCAAAAATATTGCATCATTCTTTTAGTTACGGTCTGATTCTTTAAATTCGGGTTGGTAAATACCATCATCTTGACAGTATGAGCTGTCCTTCCGGCGCTTCAATGAGGAGTTCAGTAGATCGTGTGTATGCGCGTTTTCAAGACCCTTATCGTTAGACATCACCAACCGCCAAATGTAGATTTATTTAACTTCGTATGTGCTAAATCTATTATTTACCTCTTTCTCCCCAAACAAAAAGGAAAAGTTGCTGGGAGGATTTTTTTTCCTGTTGCATGTAAATAAAATTTAGCGATTATTTCCTAAGGAAATAGAAACTGAACAAATACAGATATAAATAGAGATGTGAAACGATATTTAAAATTTTACATGCTTTAAAATCTGGTGCAAAAAATGTTTGTGAATTAACTACATCACACATACTGTACGAAATAAGAGCTAGTGAATTATTCGTTTCAGAATATGTACAATCTGTACAAAATAATAGATGATGTGTATCTTTCGTACATTCTGTGCGAAAAATGCATCAGCTTATTATTCTATATTGACAAGTTGATGTACACTTCTCTCAGAATGTAGCCAAATTTATATATCCTCCATGTCCATATCTCGATATAGAGGGTATATTTTAGTATCCGGCAACGTTAAAATCAATTTTCCATCTTTTATGTAAGTTGCGTTGGCAACGGATCGAGAAGAGCGCAGAGGAACGAAAGTGAGCGGCGAATAATGTGCTGTTGTGCACCTTCTGATTGTGGATTATGTTATATAATACTATCATAAATACTTCAAGATAACATGTCTCAATTCTTAACTGAAAAATGTAATTTCCGATAGTGATATAAAACAATTTTAAACTATTTAAACTGAAACAAGATATATATATATATATATATATATATATATGTATATATGTATTGATATGTTTTGTTTACTTTATTTCTGTATGATTATATACAAGTTATATTTGGATTTATATTATATATATGTGTGTGTGTTCATTTTTTATATTCTGTTTTGAGTATTAATGTGCGCAAGGTGTCTTTTCGTAATAAAGCGAGAGTGCTTTACAACTTTCTAATTGAGATCTTTCTCGTATCTTTCAGTGTTTACGAGGTAGGACCTATAATTCCAAAATTTGCCGATAGATGGCGTTGTCTCATCGAGTAGCGCATAGTTTTTTTACTGTACTTAGACACTAAATTTATGGCCTAAGCTGTCATCGTTTAGAAGTTAAGGGAGGTGTAACGAATATTATATATATCATTATAATCATAAATTGGAATTTTGGCTATTTCAGGGTTATTGATATCCGGCAGTTTTCCATAAAAAAATTTTTAGCTGGTTTTTGAATGAGTTGCTGAAGGGAGGGAACATTTAATGCATTCCGTATACAAATATTTCGATGGTACCACCTGCCGTTTGCATTCATTCTTAGTGTATCGTTTTCAAGCACCTGAATGCTTCGTAAATTACTTTTGGCAGTGAAGGCCCAAATGTGACTCGCGTAAGTGAGAATTGATCTAAGATTCACTAAATAGATCAGTACATTTTTGTTGAGATTAAGACGATTAAGACTAGAGTTCCTACAGATTAAAGATAATTGGGCTCGTAATGCTTTGTTATATTTTTCCTTCATATGGCTATAAAATTATAGATTGTGTAAGCCTTCTAAATCTTTCTTTTTCTAATGTGGTGGTTTACCGTGTTTTTAAACTAATACAGCAAGTACGTAATAGTTTACATTCATAACGCAGAGTACAATTGCAGAACTTATATCATATTTTATATCTTTTTCAGAATGTTGCCATTGATCGAATTAAGGAAACTGGTTTCCTAGGATGCAAGTCAAGCTATTTTTCGAATGAAATTAGCTCAAAAATGTTCTCTTTAATATGATTGAATTGTTGATTGCAGTAACCACTGCGTTAGATTGATTTGTTTTCTAATACGATACGATAGTAAGATATGTGTTCTGGAAGTATACAGGAAAGTCGAGGGGAACATACTCCCTACTGGTTAGTAACGTAATTGAACAATTTAATGATTATGTATTCAGAAACTTCATTCACTTCAGACATTTGACAAGCCTGGTGATAAAAACATAGGCCAAATTTCATCCATTTAGATCATTGCGTTTTTGTGTTCAAATCCACTCTGTCAATTTGGTTTATTTAAGTTAGAGTTGCATCCCGTTTTGAAGAAACGCGAGGGCAAATTTGGATCTGGACCGTGATAAAAGGATCAGAATGACGTCAGAGATTGCACACCTTCTCCAAGCTTCTGCCGCACTCCAGCGGAAACTAATTTCATCTTCGATGTCAGAATTAACCCGCGCTAGACCCTCAAAAAACGAAGAATCTTCGGTGCAATCTGTTATCGAACCTACAAGCATGCGGCGCCGAAGCCCAGACCTTACAATCAGGCTTCCACAGCCCACATGCACTCTGACGGAGATTTCCCTTTCAAGGATATCGCCCAATAATTGTGGGAAATCTGCAACAAATATTTAATTGCGCTTTTCTCTTCCATTACTAGAAGCTAAAGAATGAAAATTCTGCTTATTACTTATCCTTTTCAAAATTCCCTCCCAAACGAGACCTTCTTAAAAATGGATGCTAAAATCCCAAAGCAGATTTTGAGAATTTAGGGATAGGTGAGGTTTCTTCCTTTCGGGGCAGGGGTTGGGGGAAAAGGCTGCTGTTATAATCGGAATTTGATACCATACATGCACATGTTAAGACTTAATAAAATTAAAACAATTTCAAAGCATCATCACAAATATTTTTTCTCATTCTACTTCTCCACTATCTGTCCGCCACGTGATGTTAGTTCGCCAAGTTGTCTAGTTAACGGCGGTCGCAATAGCAACTGGTTATTTTAGGGAAGATGCATTTCGAATTCTTCCTATTAGACGGAAATCGGGGTTTTATTTTATTCTTGGTTTTGCCGCAGTCGCACGATACTTCCCATTTGGATCTAAGTATGCCAGATTAATAAACTTGAATAACAGTGTATCTACTCAAAATTTATTCCTCCTACGATAACTTGTATAGCGACTGTCGTAATCTAGACAACTTGGCCAACAGAGTTCTCAAGACGGACAGACAGTAATAACGACAGGATTCTTTACAGTATTTCATTCTTGTAAATCAACTGGCGCAACAGTGGCCTTTTCGGAGAAACATTTTCTCCACTTTCTTACCGAAAGAACGTTCTTCTTTTCGTTCAGCAGAGAAATTCATATTTTGCAGTGGAAATTCAATGCAGCAAAAATAGATTTATTTTTAATGTAATTTAAATATTGAAAACATACAATCTTTGAAAAAATGGAATAAAACCTTCGATTTTTAAGCAAAAGAGATTAAAACACGAGATCAATGCAATTTTACGAATCTTTGTAACTATGCCTCAGATTTTTAATTTCTGCAAATATTGCCATTTTTATTGGCATTTAGATATTACTTTTTAGACACAAAAAAACTGAATTTTGTGCGGCGAATGACATTTTTGAAACGAAGGCAATTACAATAATCTTTAAATCATAATTTAATTTAATTTTGAACTTCACTGGCTCCACCTACCTACCAAATGGTGTACAGCGCTTGAAACCGGACAGGAAGAATTTACAAAACAAACTTGTAAAAACTTATAAAAACACAGTGTCAAAAATGATAAACATACTGTTTACATGTCAACATTCTGAAAATTAATACAAATATTGACAAAAAAATTACAACTAAAACTAAATATAAATTAATAAATATTAAAAAATAGGTTAAGAAATAAAATAAATTTTCAATGCGAAATTTTAAAAAACGGAAAGAAATACCAAATAAGAAAATATATAAAAATATAAATAAATTGTGTGAAATATTTAAAGTAAATAAACAAAGAAAAATATGTTATAAACAATTAAACACTATGAAATTCCAGAGTTAAGAGTTTGCGAAGAACAATCCTTGAAAAATTTTGGAAACTGTCGTACAAAATAAGAATTTTCAACGGAGCCTTCCAATAAAAATTCAGGGTTTCTCTTTCATGTTTCCAAATCCTACAATACAAGAGAAAATGTTTAGCATCTCCCTTGTCTGCTTTACATTTACACTTCACACTCTTACCAAAGTATATATTCTGATATGTTTTGAAGATTTCATTCCATTAAAAATCTAGTTAAGCAAAAAGTACCCTTATATTCTCTTTAGGTGTACTTCGTCAAAAAATTCCCTCGTAACTCTAACTTTTGTAGAGTTATACCATCTTTGCTGCGAAATATAAATAGCTTTTTTCTTTAATTTAGTCTTTACTTCAGACTTTGAATAAGAAAAATTGAAATCCATGTGTAATTTTTTGGTTGCAAGCTTTGCAAGTTCATCGGTTCTCTCATTTCCCGTTTTGTCACATATTGTGTTTAACTCAACGTAGTTTAATTCCTTTATCATATTTAATTATTTTACTTTTTTCATTCAGAGATTATAATGTCATGAGAGCTGACCTTGAATCTGAAGCTATTGTCCAATTATCTTATTGTTGCTCGATAATATATTCAACAGCAAGCTTTATGGCCAAAACTTCAGCCATAAAGACCAAGCAGTTATATGAAAGTCTATATATTCTATTTTAAAATTCCTTTCCATTAGTAAAACTAACAAAGCTACAACCAACCTCATCATTAATTTTTGATATGTCCACATAAATCATTTTCTCATTTTCCTTTTCCATGTAAATCAAAGTTAAGTCTTTGAACTTCCCATTCGTTATTCCTGCCTTCAAATTCAAAATTTAAGATATTATCCTTGGCTTCAATCAATTTGTGAATCTTCTTGCTCACTTCAACAATCAATTTCGCTTTTAAGTCGAGTTCAAGACATCCACTTAAAACTTATAGAGTCTCATTTGAAACCGTGCTATATGATTTGGTAATCGAAAGGAGAGGATGTCTTTGAATTTGTATCAGTTTACTGTTTAATTTAACTTTACCGGGGTACCATACTTCCGCTCCTTAAAGAATAATATTTTCAATAATCGTTAAATAGAATTCCTTAATGTCACCCGCTCCTTATCCCCAAGTCGCACTTACCATTCTTCTGAATTTTTCATGGATTTTTCAAGATTTTCTCTTGGATCTTATTCATGTGTGGAATGAAGGAAAATTTGGTATCAAATGTAATTCCTATGTATTTGAGTTCTTAAAAGAACCCATTTAAATGAATATCTGGTAAGTTAAAGAAGGTAAAGGTACAGTAAAAAAATTATTATTCGACGATGATTTTTCTCTCGTGGCGTTGCAAATCTAACAAACCTTAAAATTTCTGAAAAGCATCTTTTGCAGCGATTCTGGAGGCGATATAACAGAAAAGTTAAGTGTAAATGGATTGCGAAAATTAAATTTTTAAAATTCGATTTACTTTTATATTATTATAATTAACATTATAAATATTATAATAACATTATATAGAATATTATAAATAACATTTCATGCAATAAATATCCATTCAAAGCATCATATCCTTCGTATTAATATATTTAGAATGTAATGAAGTCATCTACATAATAAATATGTCTCTTATGCGACTCCTAAAAGGCGCGTTATTTTGCTGTAGGATTTCGCAACATCTAGGGCAATTTATGGAACACGTGGTTTCATTCTACAAACGTAAACAAACAACAGTGATTTACTTTAAGCTTTAATTTGAATGAGTTTATTAGAGTTGATATATGAGTAATGATATAATTAGAGTTATTAGGTATGAATTTTTTTACTGATATAATGTTAAATGTTTTCAAAAGATGACGAAATCAATGTGCAAATGAATGAAAGGAAGAAAATTTTGAAAGACATTCAATAAGAAGAATATAATTTGCTTCAAGACGCTCAGTCCTGGCAAGATTTAAAGACACGCTGTGGTTGCCATAATGGAAATTTTGGTATTCGCCATATGTGGTAGTCCTGAAAATTTTTAATCCTGTTGGCGAAGTTTTTTAATCTTTGGCGCGATTACGGTTAGCTTGGCGGCGAAACCCCACAGTGTACTTAAATCTTAACAATTTTAGAATTATCTTTGTATATTTTAAAACTCATTTACTATTTTTTTACACTTTCAGAATTTTCTTTGCTGAAAGCTCAATTTGTGCTCTGAAAGCTTATAAAATCAAGAAAAAACTTCTTCAATGCTAGAAAATTTATTCTGTGCTGATTTAAGTTGAAGCATAATAAGAAATACGTTAAGCTCGATCATAATTGGTTTTTTGCTAAGATGCCCAGTGTCCTCATTGTAGCATATGAAGCGAGCATGTTTAGCACACCAAATCTGGGAGGTCTGCGACGCAATCCTCATGAATGTTGGCGAGTGTTATCAAGAACGGAACAGACCCACCTAGTAAAAATATAATCTACTTTAAAAAGAAATTCATAAAATCAAAATAGTCGTTTTTACACGTGCATATGTGAATATATGAATTGGAAATGTAGCCGCATCGTCAAAGTGGTTTTGTTTTGAGAACTTTGCCCGGCAACAAAGATTTTTTTTAATTCGCCGATGTTAACTAGAGAATGATTTGTTGCAGATAGATTGTAATTTGCCTTTTGTTCTTATAAAAATATTTGTTTGTTGTATAAGTCCAGAATAAACGCTTCATTTGGAGGGAAAACGTCATCCAACCTAATTCAACGTTTGAAATACGGTACAACGTTTCTGTTACTGATAAAGCAACTAAGGGGAAGACAAGACACAACGTCGTTTCTTCGACTCTCTCGAATATCTTACAACATGAGGTGCATTTTTTTAGCTACGTCGTTTAATGAAGAAAATGTGGTGGGCATTTTTTGGACTATTGTTAACTGATGGGTGTCGTCGCTCCAATTAAGGAAAGTGGTTTCCTAGGTTGTGCCACTGGTTTCCCAAATGAAAGCAAAAATATTTTTTGATGCCCAAATTCACACCAAGACAAAATGCATAAAACCAATTATGACATTTTATTTACGGTATCACTTCCTGTTTTCCCTTTGTTTTTCCTCAAATGATACATATCCTCAGTTTTTGTTCTTTTCGGTCCAATATTTGAAAGTTTTAGTGTTCTAATTGCGTTCTAAATGTTTCTGCAAACTTCTGAATAATGTTGAAAATAAAAAATTTTCTCTCTGCCTTTTCAATAAGCTAGCAATTCATAGATATTACAAAACTAAAATGCGTTTTTTCTTCATATTACTCAAGATGATTAGAATTCAACTTTTCTAGAATAGCACTTTTACTTTTGTTCTTCTGAAATTAAAATTACCAATTCTAATTGCATTCTTAAAATGGTTTTGAAAATATAAGGATTTATTTTTTTTTCCTTTTTGCTTTGGCTTGTTCGAACTCAATTATTAATTCATCGATTAATGTGTTTAAATTGTGATTATATACACGTGGCGAAACCTTATAGCGAATACGAGAAAAATGATTTCAAGATTCTATCTTATTTATAATCATGAATTTTCATGTACAGCAATAAAGCACTAATTTTAATAAAAAAACAAGTAGTAGAATTTTATTTTTAATATGTTTATCTTCAGGATAATGCAATTAACTCTTTAAGAAATACAATTAAAAGCAGAAAAACTAAATAAAAAATTTTATCATCGTTCCAATTATAGAAAGTGGCATCCTAGGTCGTTCCACTGTTTAACGAAATTAGACTAACAATTTCTTTAAGCACAATGAAAACAAAAATAATTTTTTATTCTCAAATTCAAACCAGCGTACACTGCATGAATCGAAATATGGCATTTTCTGCACACTGCATAACTCTTCCTTCTCTCTTAGTCTTATCTAAAATGATATACTTGATACGTATACATAGTTTTTGACCTTTTTGCTCCAATATTTTTATGTCTTCATTGACCTTTTATTTTTTATTTATTTATTTAGATTTGCATTCTTCCACTTTTAATTGAGGACAACTTCTTGTGCTTATAACTATTTTCTGGGTTTCCCTGTATTTCAAAATAATAATCCCATCGATATAAACAGTCCAACTTAGGCTGCTGTTTGTGATCAAATTTATTAAACTTTTGGAAAACTGATAAGAAATTCCTACCAATATTATTTTTGAACTATTTTAATAAAATTATTGTAGTGAATTGTAGCCCAACAAATTTCCTGTCTGAGGATGTAATAACGAATTTTCCTTCTTATTTTAAAAGATCGTAATGGATTTTGACTTTCGTTAAAAAAATTAATTGATGATCCCACATTATAAACACTTGTTCTCTAATTTTAAATACATAGGGTTTAAAAATAATTTCATACTCCACAATTACAACGTGACAACATAATTTGCCTATTTTAAGACCCAAATATTTAACAGAAATAAAGTTATGATATCGAGGTCTAAGTGTCGGTTCAAATTCGGCGACTCTCAGATAATTAAAACAAAAAATTTACTTTTTAGTACATTAATAAAAGTGTATTTTTAAATTCTGATTTTATAGAAATTTCATTACTGTCCCGTTGGACCCTACTGTATAACGAAATGGAAGAAAAGCAAAAAACAATCAACAATTGTAATGCGCAAAAAACATTATTTGGAAGGAACTATCTTAGTTTTTGAGCGCAACATTCATTCAATGCAAGCATTAGAAATAATTTAAAACAAACCATTATTCACCGTATCATAAAAAATTAACGACAACAAATGCAGACCATGTAAAGCGAACTTTTGCAGACTACTTCTTTCACTCTTTATTAAGACGGATTGATTTAGAAAATAATAAAACATGCTATTCTTAATATTAACAGTTTTGAAAAACAAAACATTGTAATGCGGATTACAGTAAGACCAGCAATTTTCTCACATAATAATGTAGTATATATTATTTAAACAGATTTGAATTTTTAACCACTCACATCTGTAATCATTTTCTAAATATAGTTTACTAAATTAATGATGTAGATGAAAAATCAAAATATTACGATGTTGAGAAGCTATGTTTTTAAAACTTTTACCACAATTTTAATACAAAAGTCACCTATATAAACTCTTTGAAAAAGAGAATTACATGTATGAATTCTTCTGTTACCTAATTATTCAAAGCTTGGGTTTTATATCTAGGCCGATGAACAAAAATTAGTACTGTAATTCGATATTGATTAGTTGTCAAAACGTGAAGATTGGAAGTCGCAGAATAAATATTCCTAACACAGTGATAGTGAAAAATTTTGTGAAGTGGGTGAAATTTTGTTAAATATTTTTAATACTAGCCAGTGGATCACTAAGTCAGAGGCATCACTTGGAAAGGGAAGAAAGCTTGGTAAAATGGGTACCAATAATATGTCGAATAAGATGGGTAGGAAAATTTCTCAACAGTAAAACTTGACAGTTGATTTTTTGTTCACAATTATAAAAACATTTTATAATAAATTGACGTTTGTTGTTTTGTTTAAAACTTGCAAATGAAGAGGAAAAAATGTAGGTCAACGTCAAAAAATTAATAAAGTAAATTAGAAATTAAAGAATACATAAAAATGATTGTAGGCTGTATTCTACGTACATACATATGTAGATGTGAGTAATTGGAATAAAAAATATAGTATTCAGAATCTTGAATGCAACCGTTTCACAATAAAAATTGAAAATATACAGTAGAATTCATATATAACGTGCTAAAAGCATTTTTATATGTGATTTTTGTACTTCTCTTATTGAATGATTTGTTGCTTAAACTAAAAACATGCGATTGATGCTAGGCTTAGATGTATTTAACAAACGATTTCAGAAATGAAAATAATTTAATGAATTTTTTTTAAATCAGAATTAACGAAAGTAAATTTCAATTCTAGAAGGTATTTTAACAATATGTTCATAAAAAATTCTAGAGAAAACTGAAAATTTCGAATTACTAACGAATTCCTAGGCCCAACCCGAACCGCTAAAAAAAATCTAAGATCTGGTCTTTATTTCAGACTTTAAAAATTTAGCGGTTTTTATTTTTCCTTATTCGAATTTTTTGCATCGGTCTCTCCTTTTATCTGCATCAGGAAAATTATAATTGAAAGTCATTTGCTATTATCGGTATATTGGGAGCATCATGGAAGAAGTTCCAAATTTATAACGAGAAAAATGAAAATTGTCGCAGTAAATACGCAGAAAAATGTAACACAAACAAGAGATAAAATTCTTCAAATTATAATAGCTTGAACCGATCGGATAGATTCGTTGGAAAACATCCTTCTGAAAAAAGACATAAAACAAGATTAGATGGAACTAAAAAGGAAAAAAAAATCAACTCTCAACATAGAATGATGATCTTATCTCTATTTATTTCTTTTCCAATGCTAATTATTTACCCAAGTCTCTGCTTTTATCAGTATTGGCAAAATTATTAATAAATATCTCATTTTTCATTTCTAACAAAATTACAATGTCTTCTTCTATGAGCATTAAAAAATTACAAGTCTTGCCTTTGCCAAAATGACTCATGTATTTTAATGACGGCCAATCCGTCACTGACTGCCAAACTTTTAAAGTATTGGAAAGATTAGTACCTAGAAAAAGATTAAAAAATAAAAATCTCCACACATGCGTCGTAACGATTTCAAGCAACACTCATGCCAAATTCGAAGGAAATCGGACGAGGCGATTGGCCTTCATTACGTAACAAATTTGCAGAAAAACAGACAAAATGACGAACTATCAAGTTGAAGTGGGTCTTCGCTTCCCTTGCTCAGTTAAAAATTGTCTTTAAAATAGAGCTTCCAATAAAAATTTTATTATCCGGGCATCAATTTACAATCAATGCACATGATAACAAAACACCTTGACCATATAAACCGTAATATTAATGAGATGGATAAAGATATTTAATGCAGAGTGACTACTCGAAAATTCTTAGACAATCTCTGAGGGTAGATCAGGCATACAGAAACAAGTCATTATCGCCACAAAAAAAAGAAATGAGAAATGCAAAGAAGATTTGCCAAGAGGGGTTGTTGGTCAGAGCATAAGTTAAAGTAAAATAAACACCAGATGAAACGAACAACACAGATTAAAAGGAATACAAATTCACAATAGCACAATAAAACTGTTGCAAGTATACCGACATGAGAAACGTGTATCACCTTAGACGACAATGGCTTTAAACACTCATTTAAGCACTGCAAATTTTGTTGTTGATACTGCGACATACTTGGAATTACTGTATATGTCAAAGCCGCATATTAATTGAAATGTTGTATTATTGAAACTTTTTGTTCCACTCAATTTGTGTTATTCGTTTCATCTGGTGTTTCCTCTTCTCTTATTTAAATCACTAAGAATGTTTTCAATTTTTAAAAATATCAATTTTTGTGCAAGCATTATTTTGTTTCTCTTAAAGTTCAAAAGGAATTTAGCTCTTGCAATGGTAAAATCTTTGTGAATACTAACGGTATTGAACTGGATTTTTAAGGTGCGAATGAAAGATTATGCTACGTTTCACCCATGCGCACTAAAAAATGCTCAATATATTGTTTCACCTCGAAACCAATAAACGCGAAAGGGTTAAGCGCTATGTAGTTACAAGTAGAGAACAAGTATTTATATTTAGATATCATCAAATTATTATTTTGACAAAAGGCAAAAAGTCCTTATCATCTTTTAAAGCATGGAGTAAAGTGTCTTGTTATATCCTCGGATAGGATATTTCTTTGGCGACAATTTACTATAAAACTTTTATTGAAAAAGTTTAAAGATGAAGTTAGGGGATTATTTTTGTTATTCTCAAATATATGCGTAGATGGGACCACAAGAAGGTTCCTAAATTGGACTGTTTAAATCAATGGGATCATTATCTTTAATTATAGGAATACCACAGAAAGTAGCTATGCATACTAGTAGTCCTCAAAAATTGGAAGTGGAAGACTCGAAAGCAAAACAAAGAAATGACAATTAAATCATCAAATTTCGGATAAAAAAGAACGAAAACTACGGATACATATCATTTGAGAGCAAAAAATGGGAGAGTAGGAAGTGATACAATCCATACAATGTCATACTTAGGTACAGCATTGTATGCTGGTGTGAATTAAAGAATAAAAAATATTTTTGCTGTAAATGTGATTAACCACTTAACAATTTTCCCCGAAAACCTTTCGGGCACTGCGAAAGGGGACTTCCCTGATTTGCCCGAACAACGCTCGGCAGGTCGTTTTTCTAAGCCAATCCACTAATCCGGCTTTTTCGCTTTCTTTACTTTTCAATAATTCTAATAATTGGCTATAGCAGTCTAATCCATGTTAAATAGCAAAACAATGGACCGATTAAGTAATATGTGATGAAGCCACACTAAAATTCTTTCTGTTTAAAACAAAACTATTCAAGCATTCTATTTTTCTATCATCATAAAAATAATCCGACTTCTTTTCTATTTGTCTGTTTCAAAGCGCTCCTTTTTAGCTTTATCCGTTTTAAAATGATCATTTTTCAAGATTTCCCTGACTTTTGGTTCATCCGGTATTTAACACTTTCACAAAACATGACAATATCTAAAATTAAAACAGGCCTGTTGAACAAACAAGTTCGAAAAATATTCAAGTTCAGATGTGGCTTTAAAAATTAGAGATAGATCTAAACAAAGCAAAAATTAGTTTAATTAAATTAATGTCCCGTTTAGAAGTAACCCGAGGACTCTTTACAAGCAACAATGATGTCCATGCGTATTGAATTACAGTAAAACCCTCTCTGCAGCTGCCATCTTGCGTCCTAATAAAAATCGGCTTCCTATGAAGAGATTTCTTCTTTTGGAAGACCAAATACGTTTTATAACAAGTTCTTTTTCATTATTCCTGATGCAGAGGATTTTTGGTCATACGAGACAAAACTGCAAGTACACTGTTCCAAACTGCGGAATTTGTGCAGACCGCCACAGCACCTCATATTGCAGAAGCAATTTTCAACTCTGCATTAATTGCGAAGAGAGTAACAGAAACAGCGGTACAAATCACAACATCAGACATAGGGCAATAGACCTCAGCTGCCCATGTTACAAGAAAGAAATTAAAGCCTATAAGAAGACTAGGGATTACTTATGAGCATAGCTACCCCGTCAGTCTCTTTTAATAAAGTCTCTTCTACTTGCCTCAAAAACCTTAAAGTCCTCCAAATCAACCTGGGAAGAGCTAAAGCTGCAAACGACACTCTTCATCCCACTTCAGATAAACTTCAATCAGATCTGCTCCTTTTACAAGAACCATAAATCTACGATAGCCAAATTATAGGTATCCCACAATCTTGGAACATCTTCAATTCGATTTCAAACAAAGCAGCAGTCATCATTCCCAGCAGACAACTTCATGCAGCCTTGATCTCCTGCAAGCAAAACACGGTTGCTGTCAAAATTCAAACAGGACAGCAACCGACTACTTTCATTTCGGCCTACTCCTCTCCATATTCTAATATACAAGAAACACTGCTGGAAATCCAAGAAAAAATTTCATCTCTTCCAAGAGAAAAGATATTTATTGGGGCAGACCTTAATGGCCATAATACCCTTTGGGGCTACAATGATGTGGACTCCAGGGGAACTGCCATTGAGAAGTTCATTCTTGCCAACAATCTTTTTATTAACAATAGTTCGGATGCTCCTCCAACCTTTACCCGCAACACCTCCAAAGGCTGGCCAGACTTTTCCCTCTGCACTCAGCAAATGATTGGTGAGATTGCCAATTGGGAAGGCTTGGAAGAACCGTCTCTCAGCGACCATCAGTACATTAAAATCACGATCGACTCATCCGTGAAGAACTGCACCTTTACCAGGTACAAAACTCGTCATGGTAACCACAATATTTTCCTCAAAAACCTGAACCCTTATGTCAATTCTTTATTGAGAGCCTTCAGAAATAGTCAGAATGAAAAGGACATCAACGAAGCAACAAACCTCCTCCAAAATTGCGTTATTGAAGCCTGTAACAAATCCTACCGCACTAAGAATCAAAATCTTTCTCCAAATCCAAATTGGTATACACAAGACCTTGAAATAGAATAAACCGACTGAAGGCGCTGAGAAGACGCGCACAAAGGGCACCCCAAGATCAGAGAAACGCCCGATTCCAATTCCATAAAGAAGAACTTAAAAAGTACATGCGGAAAGTCAAAACTGCAAAGAATTCCGGCTGGAAATCATTCTGCACAATAGCATCGAATCCATACGGCACCCATTACAAAGCTGCATTCAGAAAAGCGATCAAGCCAGCTGAATTAATAGCCTTAAATAATCATGATCCTTCAGGAAACCACCTCAAAATAGCTCAAGATATTCTGGAGAAAATCGTTCCCCATCCTGCCAACAGTAATAGTTCTACTTACATCCCGCCTTGCACCGCAAACGACTGCCCCTTCACCAAAGGAGAAGTCGCGACTGTCATCCATCATCTCTCCAAAGAAAAAGCACCAGGACCAGATGGCATCGACAACATCATCATACAGCAAATTTTCAAGAAATTCCCCTTCCTCCTCATGGAATTTTTTAACACTTGCCTTAAATTGGCTAAATTTCCCGATCCCCTTAAGGTTGGAAATATCATTCTTTTTCATAAACACGGCAAATCTAAAACAGAAGCGTCTTCTTACCGGCCCATATCTCTGCTCCCGACCATAGGTAAAGTTCTAGAAAAGCTCCTCACCCAACAACTCAATTTTCACCTCGAGAAGAACAACAGACTTAGCAATCTTCAGTACGGATTCCGTGAGGGAAGATCAACAGAAATGGCCATCATGAAACTCTTGGATACCATCCACAAGGGGAAGGCAAGTGGTGATCACGTACTGGTGCTTTCGATCGACATTAAGGGTGCCTTTGACAATATTCAGCACAGCGCAATTTCATCTTACCTTGACAATAGTAAATGCCCAGCAAACACAGTTAATAACTTTAAAAATCTTCTCCAGAACAGGAAGGTCATCCTAAATACCTGCGAAGGACCAGAAGTCAGGGACCAAAAACAAGGCTGCCCTCAAGGGTCTTACAGTGAACCAGCCCTCTGGAATTTGGTCGCAAACGAAATACTTCAAGAAAACTGGCCAATTAACACCAGCATTCAAGCCTTCGCAGACGTCTTTGTCCTGGTTTCCCATACCCCGACTAGAGTCCAACTTGAGTCATAAATTAACGAATCTATTGCTAAATTCTTCACCTAGACAAGCAAAAACCAACTCCAAATATCAGCAGAAAAAACAAATTATCTCCTTATCAGCAAGCTAGTTAGGGGACCTACCATTCGCTGGCAAATCGAAAGAATTAAAAGAGCCCATGCTGTTAAATATCTCGGAATTTATATTGATGAAAAGATGAATTGGAACACCCACCTTATAAAGCACAATCTACTAGAGCGACTCAACTTTATCATAATCTCTTAAAAATAGCCGGGAAATCCTGGGGAGTTCCCCTTAATCATCGAAGGACCCTTTTTAAAACAGTAACAGAACGGGTGCTGGCGCATGGGGCAGTCGCCTGGTGTCTAGAACCTACCGTCCAAATCGCCAGAAAAACTCTCAACAATTCAACGTCCGTTCCTCCTGGGGATCTCAGGTGCCTACAGGACAACCTCCACGGCAGCTCTGCAGGTCATACTGGGTATCCCTCCTCTTCATCTACAATTACAAAGAGAAGCTCATGGCACAGCACTCTTCAGACTTAGACTTCCTCTTTCTACAGACGTCAGTGACATCGATCCCAGTGAAATTGAAGAAAAAAGCTACCGGATGGTCAACACACCCATCGGAACATCTAAGTCCAACTCAAATTTCCCTGGATGACGGAGGCTACATAAACGCTGGACCGAAAACAGAGAAGGAGGTGGGTACAGTCTTCTGTGTTTTGACAGACGTCGACATTACCCACAGATGGTCTACCAGGCTTTCTCTTAGAAATACAGTCTTCCAGGCAGAAATCCTAGCTCTTCTCAAAGCAGTGGAACACGCCGTTTCTCTCCCAACTCAACAACTGACTATTCTAGTAGACAACCAAGCCAGCATCAATTCAGCAGCAAACCCAAAGAGTCACAATTCAATAGCCCGGAAAATCTTCAAGTTACTCCATAGTCATCCTCACATCAGAGTGTCGTGGATCAAAGCCCTTGCTGGTTACATAGGGAACGAAGAAGAAGACAGACTGGCTAAGGAGGCAGCAGAAGCGGAAAATTTTCCTGAAACTCCATTCGAGTTACCAAAATCTTTTATCCAAAACATTCTTACGACAGAAGATGTTGGCCACCTGGCAAATGGCTTGGGATGATGGAGATACTGGGAGGCTCATTCACAACATAATTCCCAAAGTTAGCTTGGATTCAATCAACTGGACACGCAACGAAGTTTTATTTTTCACAGGACATGGGCCTTTCCTTTCGTTTCTCCAAAGATTCAACCTTGCCGAAACCTATTTCTGTTCTTGTGGGGGAATCGGCACACCAATCCATTATGCTACGGTTTGCCTGATCATAACCTCCTACCATATGGTACCACCCAGCCAACAACATCAGCAAATATGGTTCCGAAGAGTAGCCAACAATTCAACGTCAAGAAGGAAGATACATAATTTGCTCCACTTTCTCCAAAGAGAAACGAGTCTTTTCCGTCCAGATCCCAATTAATTGATTTTTTTTTCGTTCCTTCAATAGTCTTCTCAGTTAAGTCCAATGCTTTCGTCCCATTCCGACATTCTTGGCCAACATTTTATTAATTAACAACTTCAGCAACCAAACATTCTCTTCCTCCAGCGATGAGGGAAATTAAATCCAACCAAACTTCAACTTTCCTTCATGCGTCTTCTTCACTCCATCCTTTCCTTTGGAGATGGAAGGTCCCGTTTCACCAGTTCAACATTCAACTTCACCTCCTCTTCAGCCCATCATCCCCTAATGAACTCAGAACAGCTTTGACGTTCTTTCAGGACTTTCTTCCAAGATCCTCCGTGTTTCTCCTTCAAATACAGTTCCATCAGCTAACTCCTCTTCAAAATCAAACTTTTTAAAATACTGTGCGGCCCATCTCTCTGTTCTTGTGTACATTTTTATGTTATTTTCATTACTGTATTAATTTGTTTTTCATCTTTTTCCTTCCACATTTTCTGTTTTTTAATATATATTTTATTCTTCGTATAGTTTTTCCATTGCATTTTGTTTTTATTATTTTCCAGCTATTTCATATATAACTGTGTAATTTTGTGTTTTTCAAGGTTTTATTTTTCCGTGTTCCGAAATATTTTTGTAATGTATAGCACAATAGTAATCCTTCCTTTTCTCCTGTAAATGTTTGTAGACTTGTTGCGTTTTTAATAGGGCAGCGGCATAGAGAATTGTCAAGTTTTAAGCGAGGTCACCCCCTCGGGTGTTGTGATTTCTCTTCCACTTCGTGACCACGTCACTGCTTAAATAACAATATGGTTATAGTTGCAGGGGCATGGAGTGGTGTTATGTTATGATGCAGAGGATTTCAAGACTTATCCAAAAAAGTACTTTATTAAAAGTTTTTATTTTTCATTTTTAAATATACAATCTGTGATTGCATAGATTCTTCAAAAACATCTTCTGGGGCAACAGTTTCTGTGAATTGGAAAGTAAATCTCTAATCCACTCGTCAGTAGTTGCTGAAGAATGGACAATAACATCATCTATTTTCCCCATATACTACCCCCACCCTGAAAGCATCCGGCATCATCTGAATAATAGTCGTCATAACGTTAATACGAGAACTGAAAGTGGAGTGCTGATGAATATAACCAGCTTCTGCCCAACCCCTCCCGCAGGAGGTACTTCACGTGTGTTGTATAGGAGTGTTGGCAACTCAAGCCCATACCACTACTACGTCCACCAGGGAAGAGAGAACCCGCTTACTTATGCGTCGACTTCTCCTTTATGTACTTGTTGTGCTCACCTGTGGTATAGTTTCCGTGATGAGATCCTGTAATAAAGTTCAACAGTCTAGATTTTTGCGTTTTTCAGTTGTCACGCTCAAATGCACCCGAATAAACAGATTGACCGTCGAAGGATTTGGTAAAAAATCTGATGCAGATCTGCAATTCTAGTAATGAAACCATATGCCAAATTCAATTCATCTAGCTCGTTTATCTTTTTTTATGTTGTTCATTTGCATGCTGCATACCTAATTGTTTTTCCAGGCACGGTGACAAAAATTGCTTTAAATATTTTTTGAATTCTGAAAAGTAAAACCACAAAAATTCATCAAAATCTTGATATGGAATTTTTTTTTTTGACGATTTCAATACTTTCTCCTTCTGGATTTAGCGTAGAAGAGAGTAAAAAGTTGTGTATCATGCTCCAACCTAAACAAAAAACAAGGAACCATCTCCATCTGGATTTAAACGCATGCAAACTTATCTTGAAGATCGGACTGGACTGGAAAAAAAGGTTTTAATCTTTGAACACAACTTTTTCTTTCCACTGATCGTTAGTTTTTTTTATTTTATTTGTTACTAGAAGATGCTTTGGAAATTGATACAAAGTAAAACCCTGGAAAGCGCACAAAGGAGTGCTGAAGAAATCTGGAAGAGGATAAAACGAGATTTGTTATTTATATATATATATATATATATATATATATATACTATAATGAATTCGTATCATATACAAATATATCTGATGTTATAAAATTAGACTAAAACGGATGAATTGTCTAATGTTTCTAGGCTGGCAGCTTTAGCGTAAATTGCGTGATGTGAAAAAAACCATTACCTACAAAATGCTTGAGATTCATTCAAGCCAAACGAAGTCAAGAAGGTCGAATCAAGCCTAAATTATTATCATGCTCTAAATAATTCGCACTAGGTGTTCGAGTTTTCGATTTTTTTTTCCTTCGAGACCTGTGGTTATAAAGATGAATTTTATATCTCACTCATTTCTAAATTAGTTTAGGATATTTTTACACTTAGTTGAAGATTTATTGAGAGTAGATAAAATTCAAATGATATTTCACTCGAATTTTCCTTTTATTTTTATCCAAACAATAAAAATATAAAAAAACTCCCAATCTCGCCCAAGTTAGGATTTCTTTGTAGCATCCAAATGAACCGAAATAATCGGATAACATGACGAATAATGAAAAATCGTTATTTTTTTTTAAAAAAAAAAGATCCTATAACAGATGTACTTTTAGAATACCACACAGATTGCTCTATTTAAAGAAAATACACACTTTTGACAATAATCTTGCGAAATAAAATGCCGCGCCTTTGTGTTTTTGGGGATGATTATATAAATATTCATCGTATCTTGATAAAATTCAAATGTAAATTCTCATGAATTTTACTTTTTATCTTTATTTAAACAATTAAAAAAACTCACAATATCGCCTAAGTCAGGTTTTTTTTTGTAGTATCCAAATAAAAAGAAACAAAAAATCGGATAACATGACGAATAAAGAAATATTGGCAAATTTAAAAATAATTACTAGTGTGTGTATGTAATCATGACGCATGTGCTTCTAGAATGCTGCTCATTGTTTCATACGAAGAAATCGGACACTTTTGAAAAGAATCTCGTAGAATAGAAAGATATAACTTTGTTTATTTTCGGAAAGGAAGAAAGGGGGAATCGATAGAGTGCTTTCATGCTCGCTTCATAAAGCTGTCACCCATAACTTTTTGTGAAAAGTGATTCTGTTTATTACCGAGTGATGCGTATCCGTAAAAATTTCCCTAAAACCATTCCAATTGATTGTATAAAATCAGCTTGAATTGTTTGAGACAAAGTAAAATATTTGTAGTTTTTTTAATAAGTGTATTTGGCCATTTACATATAAATAAATACAATTTTATAAAATATTTTTATTTAACTTGAATTACGTTTTTAAAAAAGCATTGGTAAATACTTCTTCCACTGTTTAGTATTCTGCATATTGAAAAAAAAATCGAGTTTTCGATGTTGTGAAATATCCATGTCCATTGACGAACTTAGTGTCCGAATTTTAAAACAGATCTAAGACCTACAATTTTTGTGTTAAGTAATATACTTTATTTTATCTATACATTTTTGTTTTTATAAAATGCATATTATTGAGTGTTCTTAGATTACGGATTGAAAATTTACCAGCTAAATAAACTTCTCTTGTTTTATAAATCCAAAATATAGTGAAGTGCGAAAAAAGGTTCTTTGCAAATAAATTTTTAATAATACTTTTTTTACAATACTAATGTTTCCATTCAAAAATTCAGATAATTTCACGCCAAAAATGTATGTAGGGGAGTTCTGTGGTCGAGTCACTTAGATTAGAGCAATATCATAATCTCAATTTTATTTGGTCCTTTAAATAGGCAATTTATGCTGCAACGACGTAAATTTGGTTTGTGGAATCATTTTTTAGAGGGAGCACTTCGTGAATGCAGTTAGAAAGTGTTATAAATTGTTTTCTTATTGAGACACAGACAATTGTGAGTTCTTTATCATTTAATGAGTTCCACCTCCGGGTTTTAACTTGGTTTATAATGAAAACTTCAGTTATACGTGCTTCTGAGTTCTCGTTTCCTTCCAGCTTTATGTAAAAGAAGTCGCTTTGAATTCTTGTCTCCTATCTGTCCCCTTTGGATTTTTGACATCATTTAGCTTAGAACTATTCTGGGTGTGTTTGGGCACAAAGAATGTCCAGCTCAACATTTAGTTAAAATTATAGTAATTTCTTACACACAATTTTAACGTCTTGCTACAATCCAAAAAGAAATTATCTGCAGCACATACACATGCAGCCGATTCAAGCTCGCAATCACATCGCAACACAAAATGTTACAGGTTTTAAATGCAGTTAATAGGTGACGTCACTTATTTATTTGCATTACGCGTTTTCTTATATTGCGAAAAAATCAGCCCCACGAAATGCAGATAGATACCAATCAAAATATTTCAGTCGGTTTCTTTATTGAAGTTTAGTCAATAAATCCCCTAAATTTAATTCGGTTAGAATAAATTTTAAAATAAATTTCCTAATTAAATATAAACGAATGTCAATATGCATGGTTTAAGCATTTTCCATTCAATTTTCACAAGAATAAATAGCGGATATATTGCAGATTTATTTAGTTTGAAGTGGCGTGAGGACGATTTTCTTCTGGTCCAAATTTTTGTTGGTGTAATATTTTTCGTAAGTTTGTGCTCACGTCTGTTGCGAATATGCAGTAACTTTTGTAGAGCTTCTATCTACAATCTGGCATGACGAACACTATCTTGGAGCATTGCTCTAACACCCTCAATTACTATTTGGTTAAATATCTCCTTTACGCCTTAATAATTTGCAGTTGAAACGGTATTTCTTTCCATTTTAATTCTAAATATTTTAAATAGGCTTCAAATTTGTCACAAAATTAAAGTCTACTATCTGTTCTTACGTATTTCAAATTTTCGCTTACTTGTCTCTCTGAATTGACAAGTTATTCAATAAAAAATTTAAATACATCACATTTATTTTTAATAGGATTCACGACAGAATATCTAGAAATGTCATCGATTATAGGCAGGAAATAATGATAGCCCTATGACGCGTTCCCTGTCCGTAAAAATATTCTAGCAATCTCAAATCAGAATATAAAAATATCCGCCAAGTATTTGATTTCAACTCTAAACTGCAGAAAATCTGCTAAAAGATATTTACTATTCTATTTTTTATGAAAATGCGCGACAAGTAATCTGTTTTCAACATTCAAAATTTAAATTAGGGCCAGGTGTGTTTTGAAGAATTTAGGATAGAAACATGCAAAAATACATAAAAACTTCTTAAATAACTGAAATAAAAGCACGGTATTGAACTTTTGTTTATACATTAGAAAAAAAATTCCTCTCCGAAAGATTAATCGCACAATGAAATTCTTGGACAGAAATAAACATTTATATGCTTTTATAAATTCTTACCACTCTTTTAATATGAATATTTTCTATATAAAATTTTGTTTCATTAGATACTTATTCAAGTATTCATCTAACTTCTACTTTTTTTTTATATATAGCCTAAATTTGTTTTATTTAGGCTGGTAAAGGCAAATAAAGACAGACCAACATGACAGTACATATGACTTGACTTAAATAGTTCATGAGTCCCAGTGCATGCGCATTTGTATTCAGTCTCCGGGTTAATATGAAACTTTGATGAGAAAAAGCCTTAATATTAGCAATATTTGATTGTATATTCGAATAACTATAACAAACTTAAATGCTTTTCGAACTGCACACAGATGGCGGTTCAGTGTTATTTACTATTCTGCATTTATCCATACTTGTTAGGCTTCTCTCCAGTAGTTACAAAAAAATTAACAGCCAAATGGAAGACAAATTTAATTGTATTCGAGACAGAATATAGAAGAATTTACGACTGTCGAATTATTAGAACCGGCACAGATATGAAACTTTGCTTAGTTTCTTTTTTCCTTAAATGCGAAACTATGGGCATTGTGATGTAGGGAAAAATGTGAGTTTGAGCGGGATGCTTTGATATTGGGATTCATATAAAAGAAAGAAGTACTAACTGACTGTAATTTAAAAATTATATATTCCTTACGGCGAATTAAGAGGAAGTATTTTTGCTGTTGTCAGGATATTACCATTATATGGAGCAAACATTTGAGTACTTCCTTATCAAAAGTAAATATGTCCGCCTATTCTTGCTAAGGAATATTTTTTCTAAATTAGAACACAACTAAGCAAGGGTGCAGTTTCCTTTTGTCTCAAAACTCATTTTGCACTTTGTAAAGTTGGTAAAGCTAAATAAAATTCTTTATTTCTTGCTCATCAAAATAAACTCTGAGAACGTATTACGTGTAAAACTGACATGTTAATTTTTGATAAGGAACTGATTATTTTTGTGACTGAACTAGTTGATTGGTTGCATGGTTTAAAACATTTTTAGGATAAGTTTCTGTATAGTTTAGGTAATTGCTCCTCCAATTCTATTCTGTTATTCTATTCTAATTGGTATATTTCCAAATTTGCAAGAATGACTAAATTCTTTATGGACGAGTTTGTTTTTTCTTATGATGGGAAGGAGTGTATTTTATATGACCTTCTGTTGATCCTGTTGGTTTTAACTGTAAGACCCGGAATCAATCCAATCTTATAATTGGATAAATCAGCTATGCTCCGTTTTCATTTTTGCTCCATTCTTGATCAGAATTGATATGTTAATATGTATTCATGTTTCTATGTAATGCTTTTTATCACCGCCAGACGACGCTGCTGTATTTTGTTCACATTTGTTTTCTATGTGATCATTCATATCTCAGCATCCGACCCGTCGAGACACATTTTAAGGGAAATCTTCTCTCGCAAATCCGTAATGGCATTCTTGCATCGTGCAAGTTTAATTAATCCCGCTCACTAAAGATTTGAATTTTATCCGCATTCTTAGTAATAGATGTTTCAACAGGGATATACTTACTTTAAAACAAGCAAAGTTTTCTGCTTGGATATTTTACAAGCAAATCAATGACTTCCAGAAGATTCCAATAAATAAATAATTGGCGATTTTTCAACAGAATAACAAAAAGCCATATCGCTACGTAACTGACACGCTAATATAAACAGTAAACAGGGAAAGACTATAGCCAAAGTATTCGCAGCAGAATGGTATCTTCTTTTGGCCCAGTTCAGTGGCATTTATTCTTACTTTCTTATGCATGAAATATAAAAATGAATAGAAATGTAATCATCACATCATTTGTCGCGAGGTTTTATTGAATTTCTACGTTTTAAACATCCCTGACTTCGAAAAAAAACAGTTTTGGGAATTATGTCTGCTTGTGAATATGAAAATCCAAAAACGCAACGAGCGTCTATTATATGGTCATAACACCAAAATTTCTTCTTCATTTTATAGGAAATTCGTCCTCGAGAAGTATGCTAGTCTGTTCGTCCATGCACACGTGGACAGGATAATTTAAAAACAAAGATCTAGAGTGATCGAATCCAGCAAGATGTCTTATCATCAAAATCTTAGATCTCCACCAAATTTTGAACCAAATCCGTCAATGGTTTGACAGGCCGTCGGTCTGGCTATTCTTGGCTGTGAAAGCACTATAACTCGAAAGTGCAATAAGGTAGAGAAGTGAAATTTGGTATGCGGTATGGAAACTAAAATTTTAGATATTTATCGAATTTCATCTCTAATTGAAAGAAAGGAAAACATCAACAATCTGAATTTTGCAATCGTTACTATACTTGGAAACACAAATATAGGCTCTATTGTATTGTTATGCAGAAAAGTCGAGAGGAGAGAACTACCTCTTGTATTTTCCTTGCATGTAAATACTTAGATTCTTACAAACTAAAACAAATGAAAATGCTGATTGAAATTCCTTCCGATTGGACGATTTATCTTCTAACACCGATCTGCAGATAAGTAAAATTTCACTTTATTCGTAAGATTGTATCTGGTTTCTTATAAAATGGAGATGATATAGAGATTATTGAGAAAAAGTGTATCCGTAACAGAGCGGCATTAATTCGTATCGCACATTCCTTGGATCAGTCAGAATCCTTAGGAAAAAGGATTTAAAAGGAAAGGATATTAAACTTGTAAATTTGTAAATGAACCTGATTTCGATTCAAGCAACTACTGAACTTCTTGAAGAAATGTGAAAATCCTAAGATTTCTAAAAGAAAAACTTTGAAAGATACAGAAAAACCTTGTGAACTCTATGATTAATGCTATGCAAGCGACTTTGGAAGTTCCCCACTACCACAAGATATTTACGTCATCACCACAATATTGTTCAATATTCTGAATTCCACGCAATATCGTGAAGATAAATTATAAATATTATGAAGCATCTTGTATTATTAGGAACGGTTGTGCTGTTATGAATTTGTATGTCATTAAACCTGCGTTGCTACTCTTTATATAGTGTCTTGATTTCTTTTACTTAATTCACTTACAAAGAACCCCTGTAAAAGTCGCCTTTTGTGTTTGCAACCCTATGTTCTATTTTAAAATTACTTGTTTCTCTATTTCTGACCTACGCTTGAAGTTTGTAAACCTGCGACACCTTGAAATATCTGATTTAAGACACATATACAAGGTTATCATCAAAGAGGCGAAGAAGGCTATATTTTATCTGAGATTGGCCTAACCCTATTATTGCTTTCATCTCATCAATGTCTACTGCGATTCTCTAAAGACATGGCGAGTAGTGATTTTTTGGCATTTAGTACTTGCTTTTCAAAAATATCCTAATATTTATGAAATGCAATATCTGATTTTCAAAATTAAAACTTTTATTCTTTCATTGGAAATTTTTCTCCCATAGTCCGTATAACAATTTTCCATAAAATACATCTACAGGAACGGGATCTATGTAGGTCTGAGGAAGGCCACTTTGACTATAACGATCCTGCTTTTGCATCGGTATACTATTACATAGTGTACCTGTGCTCACCACTTACTGTAATTCCAGAAAGGCGATGGCTACAGTCATAAAAGCTATGTCTAGATAAAAGTTCTAGTAAAGAACCTATGCTCTTCTCTGTAAGCCAGTTGGGCTGCGAAATTCGTAGTGAGCGTTTTTATCTCAAAATACGCTGACGACGTAATGCTCGTTTTATGTCTAGATTAAAAGTCATAAAACGGACATTTATTTGTCCGCGATTTCTTAAAATATTGAAAGCATTATGAAGTTCCCTTTCATTATGTTCTAGAATATACTAGAATAAATGGGCAACATTCAACAGTGGCGGCTCGTGTTATGCAATCATAAGAGTGCAGTAACTTTTAATCAATCCTTCACTGTGCAGTATAATATATAGTTGAACCGTTTACTTTTTTTGTCTTTTCTATTAACTTTGAGTAATTTTATTCTTAATTAATAAACTTAAAACATTTTTTTATTCTAATAGGTAAGTATTTTAACAAATTTATTTTAATAAAAAAATTAAAACTCTAAATTTGTTTTCCATTTTCTTTTCCTGTATTCCTTACTACATTTATATAGATTCACACAGCTGTGGCTGAATATCAAAATGACAATATAAAATAAATTTCTTTATCAATTAACAAGAAAAAATGTTATAGTATAACTTAATATGAAAATAAGAATAAGCGAATACTATTTATTAGCATCATTAACCCTCTGAGCGCCCAATTGTTTTGAACTTTTAGCTATCAGGTTAGAAAACTTAGCTTTTTAAGTAAATGAATCGCTCTTTTTGTATTTAATTATATCTCTGAAATCTTAAGAATACTTTATCCGTGATTGTTTAACAATATATATATATATATAAATACTAGATATCTGTTTTTTAACTAAACATGAAAAAAAGAAAAGAGACGTTGGGGCCGCTCGGAGGGTTAAAGTTATTTAAAAATAAAACCCATTCTTCTTGTTTTCTTTCTAGCGAAAATATTTAAAACATTGTCCTTGATGCTTATAAGTCGATTAAAAAGGGCCTTACGCTCTGAAGCCAAAACAATTACATATAACCTGTCCTGATTCATACTGTATGCGTCAGAAAATATGTTATTATTTTTTTAATTTTAAAAGCAGGCTTCAAGTTCTGAGTAGTATGTAGTAACAAGAATTTCCAAGATGAGAAAGAAAAGGAGTAATTCATTCTATTGCATCTTTCTAAAGGTGCACTGTGATATTTCAAAATGGGAATACACTTAACAATATTCTTTCAGAAAATCTGTTCCTTAAAGTAAACCGTATTTTATTCGAAGTCGAGGTTAATTAAACTATGAATAATGATCCTGAAAAGATTGGTACAGACTATTCTGGGTCGTGAAAATTCTGAAAACATTTGTATCGTAGAAAATTTCTCATTAGCATTTATAACTAAAAATTATCGAAATAATCCTCAGGCTTGCAAGAAATTTCATTCATATTTAATTAATATATAAAACGTTTTCAATTAAATTTCTTTTTGTAATTAATCATTCTACATTTCCTTACTTATTTTCAAAGTTCTGGCTCGCGCAAAAAAATTTCTGCGGTGGAAAAATGCTTGAAACACTGTTTCTAGCTTATTTGGTGCTGCGGATCTCACAGTTCTTCAGATTAAAAACGTGGTAGGAGAAGGAAAGGGAAAGCTTGCGCTCTGTAACTACGCATGCTCGCAGTGGAAATCGGCGCTGCAACGCTGGACAGTTTCAGTTACTTGTAATTACTTTTTCCTCTGCGCATAATCTTCGGGTAGTGATAAAATAAGTGTTTTAAAGTGAAGCTAAATGTAACCACCACGAGGCGGCGATGTTGTGTCGTCAGCCTGCGAGCTGACTGATGTAATCAGAACTCCTTGTGATCTCAGCGTTGCCGTATGTTTTATGTGTATCTCTGTGTTTGTGCCGTCCATTGTCAATAAACGTATGTGTCTGAAAGGCTTTTAGTCTTATTTGGCGAAAGTACCCAGCATCTGGTAGATACAAGCCCCACAAGATTTATGAACTTCGATTCGATGTTAAATGGTTTTCGAACAAAAAAGATAGGAAACTTAGTTTTCTGCCTCAGATTTTACTCGCGGTTTATTGCAAGATGGAAATCGTTTAATGTAAAATTTGGTTAGATTGTTGATAGATTTAAGCATTAAATGAGAAATAATGTAGATTGATTTAATTTGGCACGTTGGAAAAAGTTAGGAGTGCTGCAGTTCCGCAGTCCTATGCACGAGCCGTCCCTAACATTCAATCATCAAAAGAAATTATTCCAAAAAAGCTTAGCGGACAACTTTAAAAATTGTTCTTCTCCCTATATAAATTTTTTAAAATTATTATATTTTAATTCCAATTCTAATGCCTCAAAAATATTTATTGAATTATTAGATCATTGCATCGTATCAAATATCTGGGAAAGAGTTTATAAATAGAGCTTCTCAAATTTGCTTAACTGCAAACATTTCATTTCACACATCCAGAATTAATTATCTAATTCGCCAGTGGCCATACCCTTTGTTCCTCTAGTTCCTTTGACGCTTGATCTGAGAAGTGCCTTGACACTATGGATCAAACGGTAGGCAATTCAAAGAGAAAGGAGCTCCGAAGCTTGATTAAAAAGATAACAGCGCCGCTGAGCGGGGAGAATGAAAGAACAGTCCAATAACTGCTTTCTCGGAACATAACCTTGGCATCTACTTCTGTTCATGACGGCAAATTATTATTCAGTTTTACAGTCGAGCCCAATCCTTGGGTTATCAGCAGATTATTCTTTGAGATCAAAACAGGATGTTTCATAAACCTTTTTCAAATCTCAACAAAACTTGCAAAGATGGTATGGAGATTTAAGGCATTTTTTCCCCATAAAGACAAACCGCACATTACTAGGCAATAGAAAATTAAAGATGTGCTGTCGTTTTCCGACATCAAGTACGCTTATGAGGACCAGATTTACAACATTGCTACGCTCTAAGCTAAAGAAAAAAATGTGCGCACCATCCTCACAGAAAACGTCGTTTTATAACTTTCAATTTACTATGAGATAGTTATTTCTGAAACAGATGTATTTAAGAAAATCTTTATAATAATTGAACCAACCACTGACTCTTTACATACTTGACACGTTTTAAGCTTTTAAGTAAGCAGTGAAGTCTATGGCAATAATAAGAAAAGAAAGAAATTTACCCAGATTGCCTTTTTAATTCAAAACTACGCTACTTAAAAATCGTATAAGATTAACTTCTCTGTGAGAAATAAAAAGAACGCCATGGAATAAATTCAAGATATTTTATTAAGATTTCTTTCTTCACGCTTTTATGCGTGAAAACGCTTTCTTTGCCGACAGATCTTGTTAAATCTCCTTCCATGCAAAGTGCTATGAAATCTCAACGTATTTTGCTGCATAGCAGATTTGAGACCTTCCTTGATTCTTTTCAAGAAGAAAAATGTTATTCAGCCACTTTATTCTTAACTGACTGCAAATGCATAATCTTATGTTGTTTGGGCGAGGTTCTTCAAGCCATTTTTATCTTGTATCCATATTTTCTGAAAAGTTTTTAGTCGCAGTGTTGCAATAAGTTATGTGAAATTTCAGAGGAATATTTCATTGCGTAAAGAAGGATCTAGATCATTTGCAGCATCAAAATAAAGTTTCATCTCTCCTCTTTAAGTTCAGGCGGAATAAACACAGAATTTTGTAAAAGCTTGAATTCTTTCGTCACACTCTTTGTAAGCTATTGACCTTTTCTCAATTTCTCTTTAAGTTTGAGGACGACGCCTGAGCTGGAACCCCCTACTCCAAGTCATTCATCTTTGACATCGGAGTGCACCATAACGATCTTGAAGAACAGGTTAGTTTTCTCAATTACCCCTGGCATTTTTTACTGCTGGGAAGTTGGTAGCAGGCTTCTAATGTAACAGAAACCTATATTTTTATGCATTTGAAATAATTTATTTTTTGAAAAGGAGGAATTTTAAATCTAGAAAAGTTATTCTGTTCTGCCCCGTCTGTAAACTTCGCTGCTTTATCTCAAATTAACAACTGGTATGTAAAAAATTCCTATGCTATCTACATGCTTATTACTTTTTACGTAAGAAAGCTCTTTGGTAATAATGATATGAAACTGAGTGAAATCTGGTATGGAAGGAAATAAGAAAGATTACGATTTTGCTTTGTTTTCTTCCGCGTTAAATTTACGAGAACTACTTGTAGTTATAACTACTTTCCTGTTTTTCCTTTATTTCGAGATAATAATCCTATTGTTTTAAACAATCCAATTTAGTAAACTGTTTGTGGTTTAATTTATTCAACTCTTAGACAACTGCTAAGAAATTCCTACCAATATTATGTTTAAACTATTTTTATAGAATTATTGCAGCAGGCAAAGAAATTTCCTTTCTCAGGATGTAATAACAAATTTTCCTACTTGCTTTAAAGAAATTTAAGGATATTTGTGTTTCATTAAAACAATTAATTGACAGTCGCAGAATATAAACACTTGTTCTCTTAATTGTAAATATGTTATGCTTAAAAATGATTTCTTATACCACATTTACATCATGGCAAACATAAATTGCCTGTTTTACGGTCCAAATATTTAACAGAAATGAAGTTATGATATCGAGGTCTAGACGTCGGTCCAAATTCGTTTCATTGCACTCTACTGTACAACGAAATGCAATACACAATCAACAATTGTAATGCGCAAAAAATGTTAATATTTTTAAGAAACTGTCTAAGTTTTTGACCACATAATTCCTTCAATGCAACCATTACGAATTTAAGAGACACAATTTTCTTTCTGTATCATAAAATATAACAACAAAATATGCAAAGCATGGAAATCTCACTTTTGCAGACGACTTGTTTCACTTTGTATTTCAACTTCTTGATTCAAAAAATAACAAAACATGCTTTCCACAAAAATAACAATTATGGAAAAAAACATTTTAGTGTGGATTACAGAAAGACTGGCAATTTTCGTACGTAATAATGTAGTAAGTATTGTTTGGACAGATTTGCCTTTATAACCAAATGCATCCTTAATTATTTTCTAAATGTAGTTTACTAATTAAATGACATAGATAAAAGCAAATATTTAGATATGAAAAGGCGTGTTTATAATTTTTACCACTATTTTAATAAAAATTTTAGCTATATAAAGATTCTTTTCCAATAACAAAAACGTTTCGTTCCTTGATGAATTAGGTTTTATTTAAAGCATGGATTTTTTATATCCAGGCTGGTAAACACTAGATAGTACTGTAAGGATAAAGAATTAAAACTTGTACGTTACATGTTTTTTGTCATTAAATTTTTTTTGTAATCTGGCATAGCGATTGATTATATGGGAAATGGTGTGACTCATATTCAAATCAATTATTGTGCTTTATTGAAGATTACACGTTATTTAAATGTTTTGTTGAGTTGTATACAGTGGAAGCTGAATGATTCGAAACTGATTAGCAAATTCGATTTATTAAGAGATTCGAATTAAGAAAGTCTGTCTTAGAATAAACACAGTAATACTAAATGAAAAGTTTTAAACTAAAATTGGCATTCAAGATATCCTTTTACTATTTAAGTAAGTAATTTTAATAAAAAAAATATTACTCAGCATTTTGAATACAGCAGTTACACAATATAACTTGTAATTAGAGAGTAGAATTCACATGTACTCAAAGCAATTTTTAAAAAATGTGGGAATTTATTTTTTACTTCTTTTATTGAATGTTTTGCTACGTAAAATAAAACAAATGCGAACGATGCCAGGATTCAATGTATTTAACAAATGAAACGAAGTCAGAAATTAAATTAATTTATGGAATATTTTTATTTTAAACAAATAAATCAAAATAAATTTGAATTCTAGAAGGTATCTTAATATTATGTTAATAAGAAATTGTAAGGAGCACAGAAAATTGTATTTGTATTACTAACGAATTCGAGTCTCCAACACATTAAAAAAAGACCCTCAAGATCTGCTCTTCATCGCAGACCAAATTTCTATAACATGAACCCTTTCGCTAGATTCGATGGAAAAGCATACTTGCGAAAAAGGCAAAAAACAATATTAGATGGAACTAAGAAAGAAAATAAACCAACTCTCAACATAGAAAGATTATTTTATCTCTCTTTATTGTTTTTCGACTGTGAATTATTTACGCATGTCTCTGTTTATATCAATATGAACAAAATTACTAATAAATGTCTGATTTTATCAATTATATCAAAATTACAATGTCTTCTTTTATGAGTATTAAATTAATTACAATTACATGTCTCACCATTGCCGAAAAGACTCAGGAATTTTAATGAAGCTACACCCGCCCTGACTGCCAAACCTTGAAACCTTTGAAAAGATTACCATCTCGAAACGGAAAAAATAAAAAAAATCTTTGCATATGCTTTGTTTTCAAAGACTAACAAGGAACATTCATGCCAAATTCGAAGG